>JAJUPC010000655.1:0-142927 GCA_023614405.1 Avena insularis | reverse complement strand
TTTACTAACAACCGGAGCCATTGCATGAAAGTGCCTTTTCACATACCACATATGGATCCACCAGTGTCATTGCATGTGTGTTCGCCTTTACATACCACATATGGATCCACAGTGTCATTGCATGTGTGCTCTTTCTCAATCCACATATGGATCCACCAGTGTCATTGCATGTGTGTTCTTTTTACTAACAACAACTAGAGTCATTGCATGTGTGTTCTTTTCACATACCACATATGGATACACAGTGTCATTGCATGTGTTCTTTTTAATAACAACAACTGAGTCATTGCATGTGTGTTCTTTCACAATCCACCTATGGATCCAAGCAACAGTTGTCATTGCTTGTGTGATCTTTTTACTAACAACAACCAGAGTGATTGCAGGTGTGTTCTCTAAATAGACCACACATGGATCCACCAGTGTCATTGCATGTGTGTTCTTTTTACTAACAACAACCAGTCATTGAAATGTGTGTTCTCTTCGAGACCACACATGGATCCACCAAATGTCATTGCATGTGTGTTCTTTTACTAACAACAACCAGAGTCATCAGATGTGTGTTATTTCACATAGCACATATGGATCCACAAGTGTCATTGCATGTGTGTTCTTTTTATAACAACAACTGAGTCATTTCATGTGTGTTCTTTCACATACCACATATGGATCCACGAGTGTCATTGCATGTGTTCTTTTTACTAACAACATCTAGAGTCATTGCATGTGTGTTCTTTTCACAATCCACCTATGGATCCACCAAATTGTCATTGCATGTGTGTTCTTTTACTAACAACGACTAGAGTCATTGCATGTGTTTTTTCACAATCCACCTATGGATCCACCAGTGTCATTTCATGTGTGTTCTTTTCACATACCACATATGGATCCACCAGTGTCATTGACATGTGTGTTCTCTTCAGAGACCACACATGGATCCACCAGTGTCATTGCATGTGTGTTATTTTTACTAACAACAACTGGAGTCATTGCATGAGTGTTCTTTTCACATACCACATATGGATCCACCAAAGGTCATTGCATGTGTGTTCGCTTCACATACCACATATGGATCCACCGGTGTCATTGCATGTGTGCTCTTTTCACAATCCATCTATGGATCCACCAGTGTCATTGCATGTGTGTTCTTTTTACTAACAACAACTAGAGTCATTGCATGTGTGTTCTTTTCACATACCACATATGGATCCACCAGTGTCATTGCATGTGTATTCTTTTTAATAACACCAACTGGAGTCATTGCATGTGCGTTCTTTTCACAATCCACCTATGGATCCACAAGTGTCATTGCTTGTGTACTCTTTTTACTAACAACAACCAGAGTCATTGCATGTGTGTTATCTTCAGAGACCACACATGGATCCACCAGTGTCATTGCATGTGTGTTCTTTTTACTAACAACAACCAGAGTCATTGAAATGCGTGTTCTCTTCAGAGACCACACATGGATCCACCAGTGTCACTGCATGTGTGTTCTTTTTACTAACAACAACCAGAGTCATTGCATGTGAGTTATTTTTACATACCACATATGGATCCACCAGTGTCATTGCATGTGTGTTCTTTTTAGTAACAACAACTGGAGATATTTCATGTGTTCTTTTCACATACCACATATGGATCCACTAGTGTCATTGAATTGTGTGTTCTCTTCAGAGACCACACATGGATCCACCAGTGTCATTGCATGTGTGTTCCTTTTACTAACAACAACCAGAGTCATTCCATGTGTGTTATTTTCACAATCCACCTATGGATCCACCAGTGTCATTTCATGTGTGTTCTTTTCACGTACCACATATGGATACACCAGTGTCATTGAAATGTGTGTTCTCTTCAGAGACCACACATGGATCCACCAGTGTCATTGCATGTGTGTTCTTTTTACTAACCACAACCAGAGTCATTGCATGTGTGTTCTTTTCACAATCCACCTATGGATCCACAAGTGTCATTTCATGTGTGTTCTTTCACGCACCACATATGGATCCACCAGTGTCATTGAAATGTGTGTTCTCTTCAGAGACCACACATGGATCCACCAGTGTCATTGCATGTGTGTTCTTTTTACTAACAACAAATAGAGTCATTGAAATGTGTGTTAATTTCACATGCCACATATGGATCCACCAGTTTCATTGCATGTATGTTCTTTCACAATCCACCTATGGATCCACCAGTGTCATTGCATTTGTGCTCTTTTTACTAACAACAACGAGTCATTCCATGTGTGTTCTCTTTAGAGACTACACATGGATCCACCAATGTCATTGCATGTGTTTTCATTTTACTAACAACAACCAGAGTCATTGAGATGTGTGTTCTCTTCAGAGACCACACATGGATCCACCAGTGTCATTGCATGTGTGTTATTTTTACTAACAACAACCAGAGACATTGCATTTGTGTTATTTTCACATACCACATATGGATCCACCAAAGGTCATTGCATGTGTGTTATTTTAACTAACAACAACTGGAGTCATTTCATGTGTGTTATTTTCACATACCATATATGGATCCACCAGTGTAATTGAAATGTGTGTTCTCTTAAGAGACACCACTTGGATCTAGCAGTGTCATTGCATGTGTGTTATTTTTACTAACAACAACCAGAGTCATTGCATGTGTGTTCTTTTCACAATCCGCCTATGGATCCACCAGTGTCATTTCATGTGTGTTCTTTTCACATACCACATATGGATCCACCAGTGTCATTGACATGTGTGTTCTCTTCAGAGACCACACATGGATCCACCAGTGTCATTGCATGTGTGTTCTTTTTACTAACAACAACAGGAGCCATTGCATGAGTGTTCTTTTCACATACCACATATGGATCCACCAGTGTCATTGCATGTGTGTTCGCTTCACATACCACATATGGATCCACCAGTGTCATTGCATGTGTGGTCTTTTCACAATCAACCTATGGATCCACCAGTGTCATTGCATGTGTTCTTTTTACTAACAACAACTAGAGTCATTGCATGTGTGTTCTTTTCACATACCACATATGGATACACCAGTGTCATTGCATGTGTGTTCTTTTTAATAACAACAACTTGAGTCATTGCATGTGTGTTCTTTTCACAATCCACCTATGGATCCAACAGTGTCATTGCTTGTGTGATCTTTTTACTAACAACAACCAGAGTGATTGCAGGTGTGCTCTTTCAAATAGACCACACATGGATCCACCAGTGTCATTGCATGTGTGTTCTTTTTACTAACAACAACCAGTCATTGAAATGTGTGTTCTCTTCGGAGACCACACATGGATCCACCAGTGTCATTGCATGTGTGTTCTTTTTACTAACAACAACCAGAGTCATTGCATGTGTGTTATTTTCACATAGCACATATGGATCCACAAGTGTCATTGCATGTGTGTTCTTTTTAATAACAACAACTGGAGTCATTTCATGTGTGTTCTTTTCACATACCACATATGGATCCACCAGTGTCATTGCATGTGTGTTCTTTTTACTAACAACATCTAGAGTCATTGCATGTGTGTTCTTTTCACATTCCACCTATGGATCCACCTTTGTAATTGAATGTGTGTTCTTTTTACTAACAACGACTAGAGTCATTGCATGTGTGTTTTTTCACAATCCACCTATGGATCCACCAGTGTCATTTCATGTGTGTTCTTTTCACATACCACATATGGATCCACCAGTGTCATTGACATGTGTGTTCTCTTCAGAGACCACACATGGATCCACCAGTGTCATTGCATGTGTGTTATTTTTACTAACAACAACTGGAGTCATTGCATGAGTGTTCTTTCACATACCACATATGATCCTCCAGTGTCATTGCATGTGTGTTCTTCACATACCACATATGGATCCACCGGTGTCATTGCATGTGTGCTCTTTTCACAATCCATCTATGGATCCACGGTGTCATTGCATGTGTGTTCTTTTTACTAACAACAACTAGAGTCATTGCATGTGTGTTCTTTCACATACCACATATGGATCCACCAGTGTCATTGCATGTGTATTCTTTTTAATAACACCAACTGAGTCATTGTAGCGTGCTCTTTCACAATCCACCTATGGATCCACAAGTGTCATTGCTTGTGTGCTCTTTTACTAACAACAAGAAGTCATTGCATGTGTGTTATCTTCAGAGACCACATATGGATCCACCCAAGGTCATTGCATGTGTGTTCTTTTACTAACAACAACCAGTCATTGAATGCGTGAATTCTCTTCAGAGACCACACATGGATCCACCCAAAGGTCCGCATGTGTGTTCTTTACTAACAACAACCAGAGTCATTGCATGTGAGTTATTTTTACATACCACATATGGATCCACCAGTGTCATTGCATGTGTGTTCTTTTAGTAACAACAATCGGAGATATTTCATGTGTGTTCTTTTCACATACCACATATGGATCCACTAGTGTCATTGAATTGTGTGTTCTCTTCAGAGACCAAACATGGATCCACCAAAGGTCATTGCATGTGTGTTCCTTTTACTAACAACAACCGAGTCATTCCATGTGTGTTATTTCACAATCCACCTATGGATCCACCGGTGTCATTTCATGTGTGTTCTTTCACGTACCACATATGGATACACCAGTGTCATTGAAATGTGTGTTCTCTTCAGAGACCACACATGGATCCACCTGTCATTGCATGTGTGTTCTTTTCTAACCACAACCGTAGTCATTGCATGTGTGTTCTTTTCACAATCCACCTATGGATCCACAAGTGTCATTTCATGTGTGTTCTTTTCACGTACCACATATGGATCCACCAGTGTCATTGAAATGTGTGTTCTCTTCAGAGACCACACATGGATCCACCAGTGTCATTGCATGTGTGTTCTTTTTACTAACAACAAATAGAGTCATTGAAATGTGTGTTAATTTCACATGCCACATATGGATCCACCAGTTTCATTGCATGTATGTTCTTTCACAATCCACCTATGGATCCACCAGTGTCATTGCATTTGTGCTCTTTTTACTAACAACAACGAGAGTCATTCCATGTGTGTTCTCTTTAGAGACCACACATGGATCCACCAGTGTCATTGCATGTGTGTTCTTTTTACTAACAACAACCAGAGTCATTGAGATGTGTGTTCTCTTCAGAGACCACACATGGATCCACCAGTGTCATTGCATGTGTGTTATTTTTACTAACAACAACCAGAGACATTGCATGTGTGTTATTTTCACATACCACATATGGATCCACCAGTGTCATTGCATGTGTGTTATTTTTACTAACAACAACTGGAGTCATTTCATGTGTGTTCTTTTCACATACCACATATGGATCCACCAGTGTCATTGAAATGTGTGTTCTCTTCAGAGACCACACATGGATCTAGCAGTGTCATTGCATGTGTGTTATTTTTACTAACAACAACCAGAGTCATTGCATGTGTGTTCTTTTCACAATCCGCCTATGGATCCACCAGTGTCATTTCATGTGTGTTCTTTTCACATACCACATATGGATCCACCAGTGTCATTGACATGTGTGTTCTCTTCAGAGACCACACATGGATCCACCAGTGTCATTGCATGTGTGTTCTTTTTACTAACAACAACAGGAGCCATTGCATGAGTGTTCTTTTCACATACCACATATGGATCCACCAGTGTCATTGCATGTGTGTTCGCTTCACATACCACATATGGATCCACCAAAGGTCATTGCATGTGTGCTCTTTTCACAATCCACCTATGGATCCACCAGTGTCATTGCATGTGTGTTCTTTTTACTAACAACAACTAGAGTCATTGCATGTGTGTTCTTTTCACATACCACATATGGATACACCAGTGTCATTGCATGTGTGTTCTTTTTAATAACAACAACTTGAGTCATTGCATGTGTTCTTTCACAATCCACCTATGGATCCAACAGGTCATTGTTTGTGTGATCTTTTACTAACAACAACCAGAGTGATTGCAGGTGTGTTTTCTAAATAGACCACATGGATCCACCATGTCATTGCATGTGTGTTCTTTTTACTAACAACACCCAGTCATTGAAATGTGTGTTCTCTTCGGAGACCACACATGGATCCACCAGTGTCATTGCATGTGTGTTCTTTTTACTAACAACAACCAGAGTCATTGCATGTGTGTTATTTTCACATAGCACATATGGATCCACAAGTGTCATTGCATGTGTGTTCTTTTTAATAACAACAACTGGAGTCATTTCATGTGTGTTCTTTTCACATACCACATATGGATCCACCAGTGTCATTGCATGTGTGTTCTTTTTACTAACAACATCTAGAGTCATTGCATGTGTGTTCTTTTCACAATCCACCTATGGATCCACCAGTGTCATCACATGTGTGTTCTTTTACTAACAACGACTAGAGTCATTGCATGTGTGTTTTTTCACAATCCACCTATGGATCCACCAGTGTCATTTCATGTGTATTCTTTTCACATACCACATATGGATCCACTAAAGGTCATTGACATGTGTGTTCTCTTCAGAGACCACACATGGATCCACCAGTGTCATTGCATGTGTGTTATTTTTACTAACAACAACTGGAGTCATTGCATGAGTGTTCTTTTCACATACCACATATGGATCCACCAGTGTCATTGCATGTGTGTTCGCTTCACATACCACATATGGATCCACCGGTGTCATTGCATGTGTGCTCTTTTCACAATCCATCTATGGATCCACCAGTGTCATTGCATGTGTGTTCTTTTTACTAACAACAACTAGAGTCATTGCATGTGTGTTCTTTTCACATACCACATATGGATCCACCAGTGTCATTGCATGTGTATTCTTTTTAATAACACCAACTGGAGTCATTGCATGTGCGTTCTTTTCACAATCCACCTATGGATCCACAAGTGTCATTGCTTGTGTGCTCTTTTTACTAACAACAACCAGAGTCATTGCATGTGTGTTATCTTCAGAGACCACACATGGATCCACCAGTGTCATTGCATGTGTGTTCTTTTTACTAACAACAACCAGAGTCATTGAAATGCGTGTTCTCTTCAGAGACCACACATGGATCCACCAGTGTCACTGCATGTGTGTTCTTTTTACTAACAACAACCAGAGTCATTGCATGTGAGTTATTTTTACATACCACATATGGATCCACCAGTGTCATTGCATGTGTGTTCTTTTTAGTAACAACAACTGGAGATATTTCATGTGTGTTCTTTTCACATACCACATATGGATCCACTAGTGTCATTGAATTGTGTGTTCTCTTCAGAGACCACACATGGATCCACCAGTGTCATTGCATGTGTGTTCCTTTTACTAACAACAACCAGAGTCATTCCATGTGTGTTATTTTAAAAATCCCCCTATGGATCCACCAAAGGTCATTTCATGTGTGTTCTTTTCACGTACCACATATGGATACACCAGTGTCATTGAAATGTGTGTTCTCTTCAGAGACCACACATGGATCCACCAGTGTCATTGCATGTGTGTTCTTTTTACTAACCACAACCAGAGTCATTGCATGTGTGTTCTTTTCACAATCCACCTATGGATCCACAAGTGTCATTTCATGTGTGTTCTTTTCACGTACCACATATGGATCCACCAGTGTCATTGAAATGTGTGTTCTCTTCAGAGACCACACATGGATCCACCAGTGTCATTGCATGTGTGTTCTTTTTACTAACAACAAATAGAGTCATTGAAATGTGTGTTAATTTCACATGCCACATATGGATCCACCAGTGTCATTGCATGTATGTTCTTTCACAATCCACCTATGGATCCACCAGTGTCATTGCATTTGTGCTCTTTTTACTAACAACAACGAGAGTCATTCCATGTGTGTTCTCTTTAGAGACCACACATGGATCCACCAGTGTCATTGCATGTGTGTTCTTTTTACTAACAACAACCAGAGTCATTGAGATGTGTGTTCTCTTCAGAGACCACACATGGATCCACCAGTGTCATTGCATGTGTGTTATTTTTACTAACAACAACCAGAGACATTGCATGTGTGTTATTTTCACATACCACATATGGATCCACCAGTGTCATTGCATGTGTGTTCTTTTTACTAACAACAACTAGAGTCATTTCATGTGTGTTCTTTTCACATACCACATATGGATCCACCAGTGTCATTGAAATGTGTGTTCTCTTCAGAGACCACACATGGATCTAGCAGTGTCATTGCATGTGTGTTATTTTTACTAACAACAACCAGAGTCATTGCATGTGTGTTCTTTTCACAATCCGCCTATGGATCCACCAGTGTCATTTCATGTGTGTTCTTTTCACATACCACATATGGATCCACCTGTGTCATTGACATGTGTGTTCTCTTCAGAGACCACACATGGATCCACCAGTGTCATTGCATGTGTGTTCTTTTTACTAACAACAACAGGAGCCATTGCATGAGTGTTCTTTTCACATACCACATATGGATCCACCAGTGTCATTGCATGTGTGTTCGCTTCACATACCACATATGGATCCACCAGTGTCATTGCATGTGTGCTCTTTTCACAATCCACCTATGGATCCACCAAAGGTCATTGCATGTGTGTTCTTTTACTAACAACAACTAGAGTCATTGCATGTGTGTTCTTTCACATACCACATATGGATACACCATTGCATGTGTGTTCTTTTAATAACAACAACCGGAGTCATTGCATGTGTGTTCTTTCACAATCCACCTATGGATCCAACAGGTCATTGCTTGTGTGATCTTTTTACTAACAACAACCAGTGATTGCATGTGTGTTCTGCTAAATAGACCACACATGGATCCACCAGTGTCCTTGCATGTGTGTTCTTTTACTAACAACAACCACCATTGAAATGTGTGTTCTCTTGGAGACCACATGGATCCACCAGTGTCATTGCATGTGTGTTCTTTTTACTAACAACAACCAGAGTCATTGCATGTGTGTTATTTTCACATAGCACATATGGATCCACAAGTGTCATTGCATGTGTGTTCTTTTTAATAACAAAAACTGGAGTCATTTCATGTGTGTTCTTTTCACATACCACATATGGATCCACCAGTGTTATTGCATGTGTGTTCTTTTTACTAACAACATCTAGAGTCATTGCATGGGTGTGCTTTCACAATCCACCTATGGATCCACCAGTGTCATTGCATGTGTGTTCTTTTTACTAACAACGACTAGAGTCATTGCATGTGTGTTTTTTCACAATCCACCTATGGATCCACCAGTGTCATTTCATGTGTGTTCTTTTCACATACCACATATGGATCCACCAGTGTCATTGACATGTGTGTTCTCTTCAGAGACCACACATGGATCCACCAGTGTCATTGAATGTGTGTTATTTTTACTAACAACAACTGGAGTCATTGCATGAGTGTTCTTTTCACATACCACATATGGATCCACCAGTGTCATTGCATGTGTGTTCGCTTCACATACCACATATGGATCCACCGGTGTCATTGCATGTGTGCTCTTTTCACAATCCATCTATGGATCCACCAGTGTCATTGCATGTGTGTTCTTTTTACTAACAACAACTAGAGTCATTGCATGTGTGTTCTTTTCACATACCACATATGGATCCACCAGTGTCATTGCATGTGTATTCTTTTTAATAACACCAACTGGAGTCATTGCATGTGTGTTCTTTTCACAATCCACCTATGGATCCACAAGTGTCATTGCTTGTGTGCTCTTTTTACTAACAACAACCAGAGTCATTGCATGTGTGTTCTCTTCAGAGACCACACATGGATCCACCAGTGTCATTGCATGTGTGTTCTTTTTACTAACAACAACCAGTCATTGAAATGTGTGTTCTCTTCAGAGACCACACATGGATCCACCAGTGTCATTGCATGTGTGTTCTTTTTACTAACAACAACCAGAGTCATTGTATGTGTGTTATTTTCACATAGCACATATGGATCCACCAGTGTCATTGCATGTGTGTTCTTTTTAATAACAACATCTAGAGTCGTTGCATGTGTGTTCTTTTCACAATCCACCTATGGATCCACCAGTGTCATTGCATGTGTGTTCTTTTTACTAACAACAACTAGAGTCATTGCATGTGTGTTTTTTCACAATCCACCTATGGATCCACTAGTGTCATTTCATGTGTGTTCTTTTCACATACCACAAATGGATCCACCAGTGTCATTGACATGTGTGGTCTCTCCACCAGTGTCATTGCATGTGTGTTCTTTTTACTAACAACAACTGGAGTCATTGCATGAGTGTTCTTTTCACATACCACATATGGATCCACCAGTGTCATTGCATGTGTGTTCGCTTCACATACCACATATGGATCTACCAGTGTCATTGCATGTGTGCTCTTTTCACAATCCACCTATGGATCCACCAGTGTCATTGCATGTGTGTTCTTTTTACTAACAACAACTAGAGTCATTGCTGGTGTGTTCTTTCCACATACCACATATGGATCCACCAAATGTCATTGCATGTGTGTTCTTTTTACTAACAACAACTGGAGTCATTGCATGTGTGTTCTTTTCACAATCCACCTATGGATTCACCAGTGTCATTGCTTGTGTGCTCTTTTTACTAACAACAACCAGAGTCATTGCATGTGCGTTCTCTAAATAGACCACACATGGATGCACCAGTGTCATTGCATGTGTGTTCTTTTTACTAACAACAACCAGAGTCATGGAAATGTGTGTTCTCTTCAAAGACCACACATGGATCCACCAGTGTCATTGCATCTGTGTTCTTTTTTACTAACAACTAGAGTCATTGCATGTGTGTTATTTTCACATACCACATATGGATTGATGAGGATATATATAGGGATTATGATGATTCTGACTGCCTGAACTGGAAGGAAATATTGAGTCAAATCAATAATGACTATCAGGTGAATTCATTCCTAATTGAATCTGATGTTTTACTTAATGAGAACTTTATACTACCTAAGTCTATGCATCTTTGTATGATCAGGTTTATTGATAACACAAGCGTTGCGCGAGGAGGAGGAGAGTTGCAGCAAGAAGGACAAGCGCTAATTTCCAATATCAACAAGTGCGCGAGGGAGGAGCGGGAGGCATGCGCACTAGGAGGCAATGAGGAAATCACGTATGAGCAAGAGAGAGATATGGCGCACCCAGAATTACATGTTTGAGGTGTTCCACGACGTTTGGACTGCGTGCCAATAAGGCCGAACCCATATATGTGTCGGTATGTATCAATTTGACTCGAACCGAGCCAGTTTGGGCCAAGTTATGGCTGTTTTTAGGCCCGTTTAGAGGGTAGGACGCCCCAGCCCTCATATAAACCTCCGTAGCCGTCACAAGTTAGGTTTTAAGACCACGTTAAAATATTTTGGAGTTGTTTCTTTCATAGAACCTCTGGAATTACCCTGTGTTCGAATCTACCAACTATAATTGAGTTTGATCTGTTGTTCCATTGGGAATTAGTAGATTGCGGACTACCGTGGGTCACGATCAAGGCGCAAGAGTGTGGTGTTGTGAATATCCTACAAGGTTCGAGATCTGCATACCGGCATCAGGGATCGAGCGGGAGAGATCATAGCTACGCACTAGTTATCTATCATCCACCATCATCATCGCCATCCGCTTACTGAGAAGATCGGGCCACCCCATATCATGGATCCACCAGTGTCATTGCATGTGTGTTCTCTTTAATAACAACAACTGGAGTTATTTCATGTGTGTTCTTTTGACATACCACATATGGATCCACCAGTGTCATTGAAATGTATTTTCTCTTCAGAGAACACACATGGATCCACCAATGTCATTGCGTGTGTGTTCTTTTAACTAACAACAACCAGAGTCATTACATGTGTGTTCTTTTCACAATCCACCTATGGATCCACAGTGTCATTTCATGTGTGTTCTTTTCACATACCACATATGGATCCACCAGTGTCACTGAAATGTGTGTTCTCTTCAGAGACCACACATGGATCCGGTAGTGTCATTGCATGTGTGTTCTTTTTACTAACGACAACTGGAGTCATTGCATGTGTGTTCTTTTCACATAGCACATATGGATCCACCAGTCATTACATGTGTGTTCTCTTCACATACCATATATGGATCCACTAGTGTCATTGCATGTGTGCTCTTTCACAATCCACCTATGGATCCACGGTGTCATTGCATGTGTGTTCTTTTACTAACAACAAACAGATTCATTGCATGTGTGTTCTTTTCACATACCACATATGGATCCACCAGTGTCATTGCATGTGTGTTCTTTTTACTAACAAAATCTAGAGTCATTGCATGTGTGTTCTTTCCACATTCCACCTATGGATCCACCAAAGGTCATTGCACGTGTGCTCTTTTCTTGACAACAACCAGAGTCATTGCATGTGTTCTCTTCAGAGACCACACATGGATCCACCAGTGTTATTGCATGTGTGTTGTTTTCACTAACAACAACCAGAGTAATTTCATGTGTGTTCTTTTCACATACCACATATGTATCAACCAGTGTCATTGCATGTGTGTTCTTTTTACTAACAATAACTGGAGTCATTTCATGTGTGTTCTTTTCACATACCACATATGGATCTACCAGTGTCATTGAAATGTGTGTTCTCTTCAGCGACCACACATGGATCCACCAGTGTCATTGCATGTGTGTTCTTTTTACTAACCACAACCAGAGTCATTGCATGTGTGTTCTTTTCACAATACACCTATGGATCCACCAGTGTCATTTCATGTGTGTTCTTTTCACGTACCACATATGGATCCACCAGTGTCATTGAAATGTGTGTTCTCTTCAGAGACCACACATGGATCCACCAGTGTCATTGCATGTGTGTTCTTTTTACTAACAACAACTAGAGTCATTGAAATGTGTGTTCTTTTCACAAACCACATATGGATCCACCAGTGTCATTGCATGTGTGTTCTTTTCACAATCCACCTATGGATCTACCTGTGTCATTGCATGTGTGCTCTTTTTACTAACAACAATTGGAGTCATTGCATTAGTGTTCTTTTCACATACCACATATGGATCCACCAGTGTCATTGCATGTGTGTTCGCTTCACATACCACATATGGATCCACCAGTGTCATTGCATGTGTGCTCTTTTCACAATCCACCGATGGATCCACCAGTTTCATTGCATGTGTGTTCTTTTTACTAACAACAACCAGAGTCATTGCATGTGTGTTCTTTTGACATACCACATATCGATCCACCAGTGTCATTGCATGTGTGTTCTTTTTACTAACAACAACTGAAGTCATTGCATGTGTGTTCTTTTCACAATCCACCTATGGACCACAGTGTCATTGCTTGTGTGCTCTTTTTACTAACAACAACTAGAGTTATTGCATGTGTGTTCTCTAAATAGTCCACACATGGATCTACCAGTGTCATTGCATGTGTGTTCTTTTTACTAACAACAACGAGAGTCATTGAAATGTGTATTCTCTTCAGAGACCACACATGGATCCACCAGTGTCATTGCATGTGTGTTCTTTTTACTAACAATAACCATTGTCATTGCATGTGTGTTATTTTGACATACCACATATGGATCCACCAGTGTCATTGCATGTGTGTTCTTTTTACTAACAACAACTAGAGTCATTTCATGTGTGTTCTTTTCACATACCACATATGGATCCATCGGTGTCATTGAAATGTATGTTCTCTTCAGAGACCACACATGGATCCACCAGTGTCATTGCATGTGTGTTCTTTTTACTAACAACAACCAGAGTCATTGCATGTGTGTTCTTTTCACAATCCACCTATGGATCCACCAGTGTCATTTCATGTGTGTTCTTTTCACATACCACATATGGATCCACTAGTGTTACTGAACCTACACCGCGCAAATCTCCACTCAGTTGGACCATGCAAACCGTATTGGTTTAGTGAACTTTGTATTCCATAAGTATTTTGATGGCGACCAGCTCTCCCTCCCCCTCTCTAGCGATCCTCTTGGCGATCTATGGCGATTCTCTCTAAGTCACCCATGCAATGGATCCTCATGCTCTCGGTGATTCTTTGGATTTCTCTCATGGCATGGGAATTGAATTGCAGGTTCGATCTTCCTTTTCTACCCATGTGCAATCCCCATCCCCTAGATCTGGTTTTATCCTTGTGGTCTTTTTTGGGCGAGCCAACTTTCGACTTGATTTAGACAATGTTTGCACTGCCCTTCAATCATGCCTTGGAGGAAGTAACTATGGTTTTCATGTTAGTTGAATTCGTGATCGGACTTTTAGATTTGAAGTATTCTCCAAAGCTGTGGGTTTCTTGATCTACAAACTCAGATACTTTAAATGTCCAGATTTTGAATGCTATTTCTCTCTATGGGGTTATGGGGGTCCGAATTGGATCAAGGAATCGCTGGATTGGTTTTATGAACAAGAGATGAATTGGACTATGGTTTCTCGCCAGAGATCTCGTCTCACCGAATCCAATTCCACGCCGTTAGCTGCTCATCGGAGGATGACCTACGTGGCAAGATCGCCGGCAACACCGCTACGTGATCCGATCTCCTCGGTTTGGACGCCAATTTCCCGCCCGGACTCTCTCTTAAACTCTAGAGATATTCAGTCCACTGGTTCGGTCAGCCCACCACTTCTACCCAATTCGTCCCATGTTATCTGCTCCAGATGCCTTGCGATGGGCCACTCAAGCCTAGAATGTGCTTCTCAATTTTGCTGCAAAAGTTGTTATGGATATGGGCACATTAGGAAATCTTGTTATATCCGTAAGCGCAAATCTCAGGTTTATCGCATTAAACAAAAACGACCTGAGCATATCATCTCCTCTGAAAGAGGGCTTGTCGTTATGACTTCGGAAATAGTGCTCCTTGACCCCTCCGCTCTCCAGGTGAACCCTGTTCATTCCTCGCCATCGTCGCCATTGCAATCTCACACCTGCAACCTACCCCACTCCTCCACAATAATGGCGAACGACCCCTACGACCCTACCCCCCACCTGCCACCTGGAGCTGAAGTCATCCAGCCCTGCATCCATTGCTGACGCCGGGGTTTTCACATCTTCAGTGGAGATGCCCTGCTTCGGTGCGATGACATGGCCATTGTCATCCTCGAGCCCCCCTCGGACCCTGAGCAATTCACCGCAGATGCTCACCTGATCAGGAACTACTTCAACGATCATGGCCTCAACATTCGCAACTTCTCCAGGTCTACCATGGGCGCCGCTCTGGTATAGTTCTCTGACACCTGCGCTAGGGATACTGCCATTGAGCGTAGTCCTTACTTTGTTGGAGACAGTATTCTTAGGGTGATTCCCCACAACAGAGGTCTGAATCATAGAAACATGACCTTTACGCATGATGTTTGGTTGATGATGGTTAATTTCCCCCAAGATGCATGGCTAGTGGATAAAGTTAGAGAATCTGTCAGTGAATTTGGGAAATTTTTAGTCTGGAATAGAGATTATTCTAACAGAGCTAGAGTCCTGGTTAAGATCAGAGTGCCAGATATGCTTGAAATCCCTATTATCCTGGTTCTAGGGGATAATACTAGTGATGAAGGCCATGGTCATTCCTAGACTGTGGTGATCTATATTCTGCAGGCTAGAGCGATTGGAGGACTTGGTGGTGATGAGGATCCTCTTCCACCTGATGGTGGTAACCCACACCCCATGCCATTTGGTGGACACTGGGATGATATGGTCCATGATCATGCTCCTGAAGAACCAGCCAATGTTGCAATACCATATGGAAATGTTGCACCTGCTGCTGACATTGAACCAATGATTGCAACCCCTCCCCAGTATAGTCCTGCTCATGCTGATCATATTGCTGAACTTGAACCAATGATGGAAGCTGTGGACTCTTTCAATGCTATCCATGGTCTGCTATCTGACATGGTTAAGAATGCACACACCACTCTGGGCAACACTGATATCTCATGTATCCATGGTGCTGGTTTCCAAATACTTGATGTGGACACTGAAATTGGTAAACAGAGGAAGTGTCTTCTGAAACTGTATGCCACTGCCCCCCATGTGCTAGCCTCCTCTATTGTTTCTATTACAGAAATCTCTGATGATGATGTGCAAGCCTCATTGGATACCTCTATTGGTACTTCATCCTCTGCCAATGAAGACAGTTTCTCCCAAGTGGCTAAACGCAAGTTACTTGCTCCAAAGGATGTGACTGCTGTCAGACGTAGTAAAAGAATTGCCAACCAATCTGAAGGATATAAAAACAAAGAATCTACAGTCAAAGCCCAGGAGAAAGATAGTTCTACTCTGATCAATGCCTCAGGCAAATCCAGAAAGGTGGCCAAAAGCAAAGCTCATCCTCATGAGGTGGTTATTCTGGACCAAGATGCTCCTCCCCCACCTGTCCTTCCTGTTGACACCATTCAGTCCATTGGTGTCAATCAATGCCTGGTCTCTCCTAGTGAGATTTCAGAGGACAACCTCTTCTCTGAATGTGGCTAATGTTACTTCACCCTGCTGCCTGTAATAATGTGTGTCATATATGTCTAATGACACACAGTTTTATGTTTCAACAACTATATCTATTTGGTACTATCTGGCATGTAATAAGCACTACTATATTGCTCATGATGAGCAGAACCATGTCCATATATCTGTTTAAGCACCTGGTTGTTGCTATCTCCCCTTTTATGTTTTCCTCCTTTTCATATCTATGGATTTACCAACCTGGGTTCAAGGTGCATTTTATATTTACATCTGATCTGCCAGCTATCCCCCTAAAAAACCTGGTTAACTATGTTCATCAGAATTTGTGGATCCATCTCAGATTGAATTATGAATAGAAACTGGATGATTCTTGACTGGAATGTTAGAGGCATCAATTCTGACTTGAGACATGACCAAATTAGAGGAAAAGTAAACTCTAGCAATTGTGATATTATTTGCCTCCAAGAAACTAAAAGAGAAGATTTTGAGCACTCTTACTTAAGAAAATTCTATCCCAGGATATTCTCTCATTTTGCTTTTTCTCCATCCCTTGGTAATTCTGGAGGATTGATTACTATCTGGAATGGTAGCCTTTTTACTGTAGAGCTTGTTTGTCAATATAAATTCCATTTAACTGTGGCTCTCACTTGTAATCACTCTGGTATCACTTGGATCCTGACCAATATTTATGGACCTACACACAATGAACACAGAGCTGATTTTTTCAATTGGATGCATAATATTGATACTTCCAATTATCCATTCTGGATGTTAGTGGGTGACTTCAATCTCATAAGAAGCCCTGATGATAGAAACAGAGAAGGTGGTGATGCTCATAATATGATGCTTTTCAACAATGCCATCCAATCTCATGATCTTGTGGAAGTACCACTAAAAGGAAGATCATTCACCTGGAGTAACATGCAAGACCCCCCTCTACTAGAAAAGCTGGATTGGATTTTCACATGCCCATTATGGACTACAACTTTCCCCAACACAATGTCCCATCCTCTCTCAAGAATTGGCTCTAATCATACACCCATCAGTATCCAAGTGGGCACTACTATTCCTAAAGCACAATTATTCAGATTTGAGAACTTCTGGCTGGAATTTGGTGGTTTTTATGACACTGTGAAGACTCTCTGGAATTCTGCTCCCTATAACAGTGATACTGCCCTTGCTATCAACTGCAAATTCATACACCTCAGAGCTGGTCTTAAGAAATGGAGCAAAAAACTTTCAAACTTAAATCAGACTATTGAGAACTGCACTTTTATCCTGGCATTACTTGAAGGAATAGAAGATCAGAGACCACTTGCTTTACATGAGAAGAATTTTAAAATGATTTTGATGGAACATACCAATAAGCTCCTAGAGGCTAAAAGAATCTATTGGAAAAGCAGGGCTAAAATTAGATGGGCCAAATTGGGAGATGAGAACACCAAATTCTTCCATGCTGTGGCAACCCAAAATTTCAGGAAAAATCTCATCACACATATCAAGACTGAAGACAATTTGGTTCTGACTAAACATGAACTCAAAGCTGCTGCAATTTGGCAATCTTACAAACAAAGACTTGGCACAAGTGAAAATATTATCAATGACATTAACCTTGATGATTTGGTCATACCTCATGATCTTCTTCACCTGGATGCTCCATTCACAAATGAAGAGATTGAATCTGTGGTTAATGAATTTCCTTCTGACAAAGCACCGGGTCCTGATGGATTCAATGGGAAATTCCTTAAGAAATGTTGGCCTATTATCAAAGAAGATTTTGTAAAACTGGTACATGACTTTTATGATTAATCAGTGAATTTGAATGCCATCAACTCTGCCTTTATTACTCTCATCCCCAAGATAAATGATCCTGAGACTATGAATGATTACAGGCCCATTTCGCTGGTTAGTCTTCCACTTAAATTCATAACCAAGATTATGGCCAATAGACTCCAGAAGGTTATTAAACCCATTCTCCATAATAATCAGTATGGCTTTATTAAAGGGAAAAATATCCATGATTGTCTGGGATGGGCATTTGAATATCTTCACATCTGCCATGTGTCTAAGAAACCCATTATTATTCTGAAGATTGACTATGAGAAAGCTTTTGATAAGATTGAATATAATGCAATTATTAATATGTTGAATGCTAAAGGTTTTGGGCCCAAATGGATTTCCCTGGTAAGATCTATCTTGTTCTCTGCCTCCACTTCAGTGTTACTAACTGGTGTCCCAGGGAAAAAAATATGTTGCAAAAGAGGTGTCAGACAAGGAGACCCCTTATCCCCCCTTCTATTTGTCTGCATAGCTGAATTATTACAAGAAATTGTCAATGATGCCTGTCACAGAAAATGAAATCAGCCTGCCACTTGATAATGATTATGGACAAAAATACCCTATTCTTCAATATGCTAATGATACCCTACTGATTATGCCTGCTGATAGTTTTCAACTTAATAACCTCAAGGTCAGACTCCAACAATTCAGCAATATGACAGGTCTCAAGGTAAATTATGACAAATCTACCCTGATACCTATCAATGTAATAGTGGGTGATGCATGTCAACTGGCCTCTGATTTTGGATGCAAATTGGAGAGTTTACCTTTTACCTACCTGGGTCTCCCACTTGGTACCATAAGACCATATATTGATAGCTTGATGCCCATTGTATCCAAATTTGACATAAAGCTTTCAGGACTATCTTCTCTCATGTCATATACAGGAAGACTCACATTATTGAACTTTGTACTAAATTCTATGCCCATCCATGCCATGTGCTCTTTTAAAGTCCCCATAACAATTTTTATCCATTTTGAAAAAGGTGGCAGACAGTTCCTCTGGGCAGGGAAAGATATCCATAGACATGGCAAATGTCTTGCTAAATGGGATTTGGTCTACAGACCAAAGGACCAAGGAGGTTTAGGTGTCATAAACCTCAGGGTACAAAATCAGGCCCTACTACTAAAAAATATTCATAAATTCTACAACTGGGCTGATATTCCATGGGTTGATCTCATTTGGAAAGCTTACTACCAAGGCGACTCTGCCCCACACTCAATGAATCATATTGGATCCTTCTGGTGGAGAGACTGTATGAATTATGTTGATATTTACAGAGAGCTGACTCATTGTAAAATTGGCAATGGAAAATCTATGCTACTCTGGAAGGATCTATGGAAAGATGAATGTTTTGAAGATAAATACCCACACCTGTACTCTTTCTGCCACAATGATACTTTGACCAAGGCCAAGGCCATCTCTGCAGCTGATAATGATTTCTACGATCTCTTTCAACTCCCCTTATCCATTATTGCTCATGAGGAATTTATTGATATGTTGGAGAATATCAGAAGCATAAATCACACTGATGACCATGACTCATGGCACTTTTCTTGGGGTGAGACCTTCAAAACCAGAAAGATATAGAGAGCACTGATTGGGGCACACCCAACACCAAAGCCCATACTTGATATTTGGAAATCATGTTGTCACCCAAGACACAAATTTTTTGCCTGGCTACTTCTGAATATGGGACTAAATACCAAAGATTTAATGGCAAGAAAGAATTTCTTTGTGGAATTCAATGACTGTGTAATATGTGACACCTGTCCTCAGGAAACCCTGCAACATATATTTTTTGTATGCAGTTTCAGCCAAGGGTTCTGGTGGGCCCTGGGACTTGAATGGAACACTGATATGGATATACATCAAATGATCAATGATGCTGGAAGCAGATTCAACCCTAGTTTTCTTATGGAAATTATCATCACTGGATGCTGGAGTATATGGGAACAAAGAAATGGCTATATTTTCAGGGATCTTAATCCTTCCATCACTAGATGTATTTACTTCTTTAAAGCAACCTTCACCTTGACTGTGCATAGAGCTAAACCTAGTCTCAAGGAAGGTATGCAGCAGTGGCTTGACACATTATGAATGTAAATCATTTGTAATATGGATCTGAGTCTGGCTCAACACTCCGTACATTATAAAATTTATAAAATGACACAGTAGGGGTCTTCCCTACTGTTTTTTGTCAAAAAAAAACTAGTGTCATTGAAATGTGTGTTCTCTTCAGAGACCACACATGGATCCACCAGTGTCATTGCATGTGTGTTCTTTTTACTAACGACAACTGGAGTCATTGCATGAGTGTTCTTTTCACATACCACATATGGATCCACCAGTGTCATTGCATGTGTGTTCTCTTCACATACCACATATGGATCCACTAGTGTCATTGCATGTGTGCTCTT
Source organism: Avena insularis (assembly GCA_023614405.1). Lineage (NCBI taxonomy): Eukaryota > Viridiplantae > Streptophyta > Magnoliopsida > Poales > Poaceae > Avena > Avena insularis. The sequence continues at coordinate 122,218 of JAJUPC010000655.1, read as the reverse complement.
TTCACAATCCACCTATGGATCCACACGTGTCATTGCATGTGTGTTCTTTTTACTAACAACAACCAGAGTCATTGCATGTGTGTTTTTTTCACATACCACATATGGATCCACCAGTGTCATTGCATGTCTGTTCTTTTTACTAACAACATCTAGAGTCATTGCATGTGTGTTTCTTTTCACAATCCACCTATGGATCCACCAGTGTCATTGCATCTGTGCTCTTTTTACTAACAACAACCAGAGTCATTGCATGTGTGTTCTCTTCAGAGACCACACATGGATCCACCAGTGTCATTGCATGTGTGTTCTTTTTACTAACAACAACCAGAGTCATTGAAATGTGTGTTCTTTTCACATACCACATATGGATCCATCAGTGTCATTGCATGTGTGGTCTTTTCAGAATCCACCTATGGATCCACCAGTGTCATTGCATGTGTGCTCTTTTTACTAACAACAACCAGAGTCATTGCACGTGTGTTCTCTTCAGAGACCACACATGGATCCACCAGTGTCGTTGCATGTGTGTTATTTTTACTAACAACAACAAGAGTCATTGAAATGTGTGTTCTTTTCACATACCACATATGGATCCACCAGAGTCATTGCATGTGTGTTCTTTTCACAATCCACCTATGGATCCACCAGTGTCATTGCATGTGTGATCTTTTTACTAACAACAACCAGAGTCATTGAAATGTGTGTTCTCTTTAGAGACCACACATGGATCCACCAGTGTCATTGCATGTATGTTCTTGTTACTAACAATAACCAGAGTCATTGTATGTGTGTTATTTTCACATACCATATATGGATCCACAAGTGTCATTACATGTGTGTTCTTTTTACTAACAACAACTGGAGTCATTGCATGTGTGTTCTTTTCACATACCACATATGGATCTACCAGTGTCATTGCATGTGTGCTCTTTTCACAATCCACCTAAGGATCCACCGGTGTCATTGCATGTGTGTTCTTTTTACTAACAACAACAAGAGTCATTGAAATGTGTGTTCTTTTCACATACCACATATGGATCCACCAGTGTCCTTAGATGTGTGTTCTTTTCACAATCCACCTATGGATCCACCAGTGTCATTGCATGTGTGCTCTTTTTACTAACAACAACAAGAGTCATTGCATGTGTGTTGTTTTCAGAGACCACACATGGATCCACCAGTTTCATTGCATGTGTGTTCTTTTTACTAACAAAAACCAGAGTCATTGAAATGTGTGTTCTCTTCAAATACCACACATGGATCCACCAGTGTCATTGCATGTGTGTTCTTTTTACTAAGAACAACCAGAGTCATTGCATGTGTGTTATTTTCACATACCACATATGGATCCACCAGTGTCATTGCATGTGTGTTATTTTTACTAACAACAACTGGAGTCATTTCATGTGTGTTCTTTTCACATACCACATATGGATCCACCAGTGTAATTGAAATTGTGTTCTCTTCACAGACCACACATGGATCCACCAGTGTCATTGCATGTGTGTTCTTTTTACTAACAACAACCAGAGTCATTGCATGTGTGTTCTTTTCACAATCCATCTATGGATGCAGCAGTGTCATTTCATGTGTGTTCTTTTCACGTACCACATATGGATCCACCAGTGTCATTGAAACGTGTATTCTCTTCAGAGACCATGCATGGATCCACCAGTGTCATTGCATGTGTGTTCTTTTTACTAACAACAACCAGAGTCATTGAAATGTGTGTTCTATTCACATACCACATATGGATCCACCAGTGTCATTGCATGTGTGTTCTTTTCACAATCCACCTATGGATCCACCAGTGTCATTGCATGTGTGCTCTTTTTACTAACAACAACCAGACTCATTCCATGTGTGTTCTCTTTAGAGACCACACATGGATCCACCAGTGTCATTGCATGTGTTTTCTTTTTACTAACAACAACCAGAGTCATTGAAATGTGTGTTCTCTTCAGAGACCACACATGGATCCACCAGTGTCATTGCATGTGTCTTATTTTTACTAACAACAACCAGAGTCATTGCATGTGTGTTCTTTTCACAATCCACCTACGGATCCACCAGTGTCATTTCATGTGTGTTCTTTTCACATACCACATATGGATCCACCAGTGTCATTGACATGTGTGTTCTCTTCAGAGACCACACATGGATCCACCAGTGTCAGCATGTGTGTTCTTTTTACTAACAACAACTGGAGTCATTGCATGACTCTTCTTTTCACATACCACATATGGATCCAACAGTGTCATTGCATGTGTGTTCTCTTCACATACCAGATATGGATCCACCAGTGTCATTTCATGTGTCTTTTTTTCACATACCACATATGGATCCACCAGTGTCACTGAAATGTGTGTTTTCTTTAGAGACCACATGTGGATCCACCAATGTCATTGCATGTGTGTTCTTTTTACTAACAACAAACAGATTCATTGCATGTGTGTTCTTTTCACATACCACATATGGATCCACCAGTGTCATTGCATGTGTGTTCTTTTTACTAACAACAACTGGAGTCATTTCATGTGTGTTCTTTTCACATATCACATATGGATCCACTAGTTTCATTGCATGTGTGCTCTTTTCACAATCCACCTATGGATCCACCAGTGTCATTGCATGTGTGTTCTTTTCACATACTACATATGGATCCACCAATGTCATTGCATGTGTGTTCTCTTCAGAGACCACACATGGATCCACCAGTGTCATTGCATGTGTGTTCTTTTTACTAACAACAACTAGAGTCATTGAAATGTGTGTTCTCTTTAGAGACCACATATGGATCCACCAGTGTCATTGCATGTGTGTTCTTGTTACTAACAACAATCAGAGTCATTGCATGTGTGTTATTTTCACACACCACATATGGATCCACCAGTGTCATTACATGTGTGTTCTCTTCAGAGACCACACATGGATCCACCTGTGTCATTGCATGTGTGTTCTTGTTACTAACAACAACCAGAGTCATTGCATGTGTGTTATTTTCAGATACCACATATGGATCCACCAGTGTCATTACATGTGTGTTCTTTTTACTAACAACAACTAGAGTCATTACATGTGTGTTCTTTTCACATACCACATATGGATCCACCGGTGTCATTGCATGTGTGCTCTTTTCACAATCCACCTATGGATCCACCAGTGTCATTGCATGTGTGTTCTTTTTACTAACAACAACAAGAGTCATTGAAATGTGTGTTATTTTCACATACCAGATATGGATCCACCAGTGTCATTGCATGTGTGTTCTTTTCACAATCCACCTATGGATCCACCAGTGGCATTGCATGTGTGCTCTTTTTACTAACAACAACCAGAGTCATTGCCTGTGTGTTCTCTTTAGAGACCACAAATGGATCCACCAGTTTCATTGCATGTGTGTTCTCTTTAGAGACCACACAGGGATCCACCAATTTCATTGCATGTGTGTTCTTTTTACTAACAACAACCATAGTCATTGAAATGTGTGTTCTCTTCAAAGACCACACATGGATCCACCAGTGTCATTGCATGTGTGTTCTTTTTACTAACAACAACCAGAGTCATTACATGTGTTTTCTTTTCACAATCCACCTACGGATCCACCAGTGTCATTTGATGTGTGTAATTTTCACATACGACATATGGATCCACCAGTGTCATTGACATGTGTGTTCTCTTCAGAGACCACACATGGATCCACCAATGTCATTCATGTGTGTTCTTTTTACTAACAAGAACCAGAGTCATTTCATGTGTGTTCTTTTCACATACCGCATATGGATCCACCAGTGTCATTGCATGTGTGTTCTTTTCACAATCCACCTATGGATCCACCAGTGTCATTGCATCTGTGATCTTTTTACTAACAACAACCAGAGTCATTGCATGCGTGTTCTCTTCAGAGACCACACGTGGATCCACCAGTGTCATTGCATGTCTGTTCTTTTTACTAACAACAACCAGAGTCATTGAAATGTGTGTTCTTTTCACATACCACATATGGATCCACCAGTGTCATTGCATGAGTGTTCTTTTCACAATCCACCTATGGATCCACCAGTGTCATTGCATGTGTGCTCTTTTCACAATCCACCTATGGATCGACCAGTGTCATTGCATGTGTGTTCTTTTTACTAACAACAACCAGAGTCATTGCATGTGTGTTCTTTTCACATACCATATATGGATCTACCAGTGTCATTGCATGTGTGTTCTTTTCACAACCCACCTATGGATCCACTAGTGTCATTGCATCTGTGATCTTTTACTAACAACAACCAGAGTCATTGCTTGTGTGTTCTCTTTAGAGACAACACGTGGATCCACCAGTGTCATTGCATGTGTGTTCTTTTTACTAACAACAACCAGAGTCATTGAAATGTGTGTTCTTTTCACATACCACATATGGATCCACCAGTGTCATTGCATGCGTGTTCTTTTCACAATCCACCTATGGATCCACCAGTGTCATTGCATGTGTGCTCTTTTTACTAACAACAGCAAGAGTCATTGCATGTGTGTTCTCTTCAGAGACCACACATGGATCCACCAGTTTCATTGCACGTGTGTTCTCTTCAGAGACCACACATGGATCCACCAGTTTCATTGCATGTGTGTTCTTTTTACTAACAACAACCAGAGTCATTGAAATGTGTGTTCTCTTCAAAGACCACACATGGATCCACCAGTGTCATTGCATGTGTGTTCTTTTTACTAACAACAACCAGAGTCATTGCATGTGTGTTATTTTCACATACCACATATGGATCCACCAGTGTCATTGCATGTGTGTTCTATTTACTAACAACAACTGGAGTCATTTCATGTGTGTTCTTTTCACATACCACATATGAATCCACCATTGTCATTGAAATATGTGTTCTCTTCAGAGACCACAAATGGATCCACCAGTGTCATTGCATGTGTGTTCTTTTTACTAACAACAACAAGAGTCATTGAATGTGTGTTCTTTTCACAATACAACTAAGGATCCACCAGTGTCATTTCATGTGTGTTCTTTTCACTTACATATGGATCCACCAATGTCATTGCATGTGTGCTCTTTTACTAACAACAACCAGAGTCATTCCATGTGTGTTCTTGAGAGACCACACATGGATCCACCAATCATTGCATGTGTTTTCTTTTTACTAACAACAACGAGTCATTGAAATTTGTGTTCTCTTCAAAGACCACACATGGATCCACCAGTGTCATTGCATGTGTGTTATTTTTACTAACAACAACCAGAGTCATTGCATGTGTGTTCTTTTCACAATCCACCTACGGATCCACCAGTGTCATTTGATGTGTGTTATTTTCACATATGACATATGGATCCACCAGTGTCATTGACATGTGTGTTCTCTTCAGAGACCACACATGGATCCACCAGTGTCATTGCATGTGTGTTCTTTTTACTAACAACAACTGGAGTCATTGCATGAGTGTTCTTTTCACATACAACATATGGGTCCATAGTTGTCATTGCATGTGTGTTCTCTTCACATACCACATATGGATCCACCATGTCATTTCATGTGTCTTTTTCACATACCACATATGGATCACCAAAGGTCATTGAAATTTGTGTTTTCTTTAGAGACCACACGTGGATCCACCAATGTCATTGCATGTGTGTTCTTTTTACTAACAACAAACAGATTCATTGCATGTGTGTTCTTTTCACATACCACATATGGATCCACCAGTGTCATTGCATGTGTGTTATTTTTACTAACAACAACTGGAGTCATTGCATGTGTGTTCTTTTCACAATCCACCTATGGATCCACCAGTGCCATTGCATGTGTGCTCTTTTTACAAACAACAACAAGAGTCATTGCATGTGTGTTCTCTTCAGAGACCACACATGGATCCACCAGTTTCATTGCACGTGTGTTCTCTTCAGAGACCACACATGGATCCACCAGTTTCATTGCATGTGTGTTCTTTTTACTAACAACAACCAGAGTCATTGAAATGTGTGTTCTCTTCAAAGACCACACATGGATCCACCAGTGTCATTGCATGTGTGTTCTTTTTACTAACAACAACCAGAGTCATTGCATGTGTGTTATTTTCACATACCACATATGGATCCACCAGTGTCATTGCATGTGTGTTCTATTTACTAACAACAACTGGAGTCATTTCATGTGTGTTCTTTTCACATACCACATATGAATCCACCATTGTCATTGAAATATGTGTTCTCTTCAGAGACCACAAATGGATCCACCAGTGTCATTGCATGTGTGTTCTTTTTACTAACAACAACAAGAGTCATTGCATGTGTGTTCTTTTCACAATCCATCTATGGATCCACCAGTGTCATTTCATGTGTGTTCTTTTCACGTACTACATATGGATCCACCAATGTCATTGCATGTGTGCTCTTTTTACTAACAACAACCAGAGTCATTCCATGTGTGTTCTCTTCAGAGACCACACATGGATCCACCAGTGTCATTGCATGTGTTTTCTTTTTACTAACAACAACCAGAGTCATTGAAATGTGTGTTCTCTTCAAAGACCACACATGGATCCACCAGTGTCATTGCATGTGTGTTATTTTTACTAACAACAACCAGAGTCATTGCATGTGTGTTCTTTTCACAATCCACCTACGGATCCACCAGTGTCATTTGATGTGTGTTATTTTCACATATGACATATGGATCCACCAGTGTCATTGACATGTGTGTTCTCTTGAGACCACACATGGATCCACCAGTGTCATTGCATGTGTGTTCTTTTTACTAACAACAACTGGAGTCATTGCATGAGTGTTCTTTTCACATACCACATATGGGTCCAACAGTGTCATTGCATGTGTGTTCTCTTCACATACCACATATGGATCCACCAGTGTCATTTCATGTGTCTTTTTTTCACATACCACATATGGATCGACCAGTGTCATTGAAATTTGTGTTTTCTTTAGAGACCACACGTGGATCCACCAATGTCATTGCATGTGTGTTCTTTTTACTAACAACAAACAGATTCATTGCATGTGTGTTCTTTTCACATACCACATATGGATCCACCAGTGTCATTGCATGTGTGTTATTTTTACTAACAACAACTGGAGTCATTGCATGTGTGTTCTTTTCACAATCCACCTATGGATCCACCAGTGCCATTGCATGTGTGCTGTTTTTACAAAAAACAACCAGAGTCATTGCATGTGTGTTCTCTATAGAGACCACACATGGATCCACCGGTGTCATTGCATGTGTGTTCTTTTTACTAACAACAACCAGAGTCATTGAAATGTGTGTTCTCTTCGGAGACCACACATGGATCCACCAGTGTCATTGAAATGTGTGTTCTTGTTACTAACAACAACCAGAGTCATTGCATGTGTGTTATTTTCACATACCACATATGGATCCACCAGTGTCATTACATGTGTGTTCTTTTTACTAACAACAACTAGAGTCATTGCATGTGTGTTCTTGTTACTAACAACAACCATATTCGTTGCATGTGTGTTATTTTCACATACCACATATGGATCCACCAGTGTCATTACATGTGTGTTCTTTTTACTAACAATAACTAGAGTCATTGCATGTGTGTTCTTTCCACATACCACATATGGATCCACCAGTGTCATTGCATGTGTGCTCTTTTCACAATCCACCTATGGATCCACCAGTGTCATTGCATGTGTGTTCTTTTTACTAACAACAACAAGAGTCATTGAAATGTGTGTTCTTTTCACATACCACATATGGATCCACCATGTCATTGCATGTGTGTTCTTTTCAGAATCCACCTATGGATCTACCAGTGTCATTGCATGTGTGCCCTTTTTTACTAACATCAACCAGAGTCATGGCCTGTGTGTTCTCTTCAGAGACCACACATGGATCCACCAGTTTCATTGCACGTGTGTTCTCTTCAGAGACCACACATGGATCCACCAGTTTCATTGCATGTGTGTTCTTTTTACTAACAACAACCAGAGTCATTGAAATGTGTGTTCTCTTCAAAGACCACACATGGATCCACCAGTGTCATTGCATGTGTGTTCTTTTTACTAACAACAACCAGAGTCATTGCATGTGTGTTATTTTCACATACCACATATGGATCCACCAGTGTCATTGCATGTGTGTTCTTTTTACTAACAACAACTGGAGTCATTTCATGTGTGTTCTTTTCACATACCACATATGGATCCACCATTGTCATTGAAATATGTGTTCTCTTCAGAGACCACAAATGGATCCACCAGTGTCATTGCATGTGTGTTCTTTTTACTAACAACAACAAGAGTCATTGTATGTGTGTTCTTTTCACAATCCATCTATGGATCCACCAGTGTCATTTCATGTGTGTTCTTTTCACGTACTACATATGGATCCACCAATGTCATTGCATGTGTGCTCTTTTTACTAACAACAACCAGAGTCATTCCATGTGTGTTCTCTTCAGAGACCACATGGATCCACCATGTCATTGCATGTGTTTTCTTTTACTAACAACAAGAGTCATTGAAATGTGTGTTCTTCTTCAAAGACCACACATGGATCCACCATGTCATTGCATGTGTGTTATTTTTACTAACAACCAGAGTCATTGCATGTGTGTTCTTTTAACAATCCACCTACGGATCCACCAAAGTGTCATTTGATGTGTGTTATTTTCACATATGACATATGGATCCACCAGTGTCATTGACATGTGTGTTCTCTTCAGACCACACATGGATCCACCATGTCATTGCATGTGTGTTCTTTTACTAACAACAACTGGAGTCATTGCATGAGTGTTCTTTTCACATACCACATATGGGTCCAACAGTGTCATTGCATGTGTGTTCTCTTCACATACCACATATGGATCCACCAGTGTCATTTCATGTGTCTTTTTTTCACATACCACATATGGATAGACCAGTGTCATTGAAATTTGTGTTTTCTTTAGAGACCACACGTGGATCCACCAATGTCATTGCATGTGTGTTCTTTTTACTAACAACAAACAGATTCATTGCATGTGTGTTCTTTTCACATACCACATATGGATCCACCAGTGTCATTGCATGTGTGTTCTTTTTACTAACAACAACTGGAGTCATTGCATGTGTGTTCTTTTCACAATCCACCTATGGATCCACCAGTGCCATTGCATGTGTGCTCTTTTTACAAACAACAACCAGAGTCATTGCATGTGTGTTCTCTTAAGAGACCACACATGGATCCACCAGTGTCATTGCATGTGTGTTCTTTTTACTAACAACAACTAGAGTCATTGAAATGTGTGTTCTCTTTAGAGACCACATATGCATCCACCAGTGTCATTGCATGTGTGCTCTTGTTTCTAACAACAACCAGAGTCATTGCATGTGTGTTATTTTCACATACCACATATGGATCCACCAGTGTCATTACATGTGTGTTCTTTTTACTAACAACAACTAGAGTCATTGCATGTGTGTTCTTGTTACTAACAACAACCAGAGTCATTGCATGTGTGTTATTTTCACATACCACATATGGATCCACCAGTGTCATTACATGTGTGTTCTTTTTACTAACAATAACTAGAGTCATTGCATGTGTGTTCTTTCCACATACCACATATGGATCCACCAGTGTCATTGCATGTTTGCTCTTTTCACAATCCACCTATGGATCCACCAGTGTCATTGCATGTGTGTTCTTTTTACTAACAACAACAAGAGTCATTGAAATGTGTGTTCTTTTCACATACCACATATGGATCCACCATGTCATTGCATGTGTGTTCTTTTCACAATCCACCTATGGATCTACCAGTGTCATTGCATGTGTGCCCTTTTTTACTAACAACAACCAGAGTCATGGCCTGTGTGTTCTCTTCAGAGACCACACATGGATCCAGATTTCATTACGTGTGTTCTTGAGAGACCACACATGGATCCACCAGTTTCATTGCATGTGTGTTCTTTTTACTAACAACAACCAGAGTCATTGAAATGTGTGTTCTCTTCAAAGACCACACATGGATCCACCAGTGTCATTGCATGTGTGTTCTTTTTACTAACAACAACCAGAGTCATTGCATGTGTGTTATTTTCACATACCACATATGGATCCACCAGTGTCATTGCATGTGTGTTCTTTTTACTAACAACAACTGGAGTCATTTCATGTGTGTTCTTTTCACATACCACATATGGATCCACCATTGTCATTGAAATATGTGTTCTCTTCAGAGACCACAAATGGATCCACCAGTGTCATTGCATGTGTGTTCTTTTTACTAACAACAACAAGAGTCATTGTATGTGTGTTCTTTTCACAATCCATCTATGGATCCACCAGTGTCATTTCATGTGTGTTCTTTTCACGTACTACATATGGATCCACCAATGTCATTGCATGTGTGCTCTTTTTACTAACAACAACCAGAGTCATTCCATGTGTGTTCTCTTCAGAGACCACACATGGATCCACCAGTGTCATTGCATGTGTTTTCTTTTTACTAACAACAACCAGAGTCATTGAAATGTGTGTTCTCTTCAAAGACCACACATGGATCCACCAGTGTCATTGCATGTGTGTTATTTTTACTAACAACAACCAGAGTCATTGCATGTGTGTTCTTTTCACAATCCACCTACGGATCCACCAGTGTCATTTGATGTGTGTTATTTTCACATATGACATATGGATCCACCAGTGTCATTGACATGTGTGTTCTCTTCAGAGACCACACATGGATCCACCAGTGTCATTGCATGTGTGTTCTTTTTACTAACAACAACTGGAGTCATTGCATGAGTGTTCTTTTCACATACCACATATGGGTCCAACAGTGTCATTGCATGTGTGTTCTCTTCACATACCACATATGGATCCACCAGTGTCATTTCATGTGTCTTTTTTTCACATACCACATATGGATCGACCAGTGTCATTGAAATTTGTGTTTTCTTTAGAGACCACACGTGGATCCACCAATGTCATTGCATGTGTGTTCTTTTTACTAACAACAAACAGATTCATTGCATGTGTGTTCTTTTCACATACCACATATGGATCCACCAGTGTCATTGCATGTGTGTTCTTTTTACTAACAACAACTGGAGTCATTGCATGTGTGTTCTTTTCACAATCCACCTATGGATCCACTAGTGCCATTGCATGTGTGCTCTTTTTACAAACAACAACCAGAGTCATTGCATGTGTGTTCTCTTAAGAGACCACACATGGATCCACCAGTGTCATTGCATGTGTGTTCTTTTTACTAACAACAACTAGAGTCATTGAAATGTGTGTTCTCTTTAGAGACCACATATGGATCCACCAGTGTCATTGCATGTGTGTTCTTGTTACTAACAACAACCAGAGTCATTGCATGTGTGTTATTTTCACATACCACATATGGATCCACCAGTGTCATTACATGTGTGTTCTTTTTACTAACAACAACTAGAGTCATTGCATGTGTGTTCTTGTTACTAACAACAACCAGAGTCATTGCATGTGTGTTATTTTCACATACCACATATGGATCCACCAGTGTCATTACATGTGTGTTCTTTTTACTAACAATAACTAGAGTCATTGCATGTGTGTTCTTTTCACATACCACATATGGATCCACCAGTGTCATTGCATGTGTGCTCTTTTCACAATCCACCTATGGATCCACCAGTGTCATTGCATGTGTGTTCTTTTTACTAACAACAACAAGAGTCATTGAAATGTGTGTTCTTTTCACATACCACATATGGATCCACCATGTCATTGCATGTGTGTTCTTTTCACAATCCACCTATGGATCTACCAGTGTCATTGCATGTGTGCCCTTTTTTACTAACAACAACCAGAGTCATGGCCTGTGTGTTCTCTTCAGACACCACACATGGATCCACTAGTTACATTGCATGTGTGTTCTCTTTAGAGACCACACAGGGATCCACCAATTTCATTGCATGTGTGTTCTTTTTACTAACAACAACCATAGTCATTGAAATGTGTGTTCTATTCAAAGACCACACATGGATCCACCAGTGTCATTGCATGTGTGTTCTTTTTACTAACAACAACCAGAGTCACTGCATGTGTGTTATTTTCATATACCACATATGGATCCACCAGTGTCATTGCATGTGTGTTCTTTTTACTAACAACAACTGGAGTCATTTCATGTGTGTTCTTTTCACATACCACATATGGATCCACCAGTGTCATTGAAATGTGTGTTCTCTTCAGAGACCACACATGGATCCACCAGTGTCATTGCATGTGTGTTCTTTTTTACTCACAACAACCAGAGTCATTGCATGTGTTATCTTTTCACAATCCACCTATGGATCCACCAGTGTCATTTCATGTGTGTTCTTTTCATGTACCACATATGGATCCACCAGTGTCATTGAAATGTGTGTTCTCTTCAGAGACCACACATGGATCCACTAGTGTCATTGCATGTGTGTTCTTTTTCCTAACAACAACCAGAGTCATTGAAATGTGTGTTATATTCACATACTACATATAGATCCACCAGTGTCATTGCATGTGTGTTCTTTTTACTAATAACAACCCGAGTCATTCCATGTGTGTTCTCTTCAGAGACCACACATGGATCCACCAGTGTCATTGCATGTGTTTTCTTATTACTTACAACAACCAGAGTCAATGAAATGTGTGTTCTCTTCAGAGACCACACATGGATCCACCAGTGTCATTGCATGTGTGTTCTTTTCACAATCCACATATGGATCCACCAGTGTCATTGACATGTGTGGTCTCTATAGAGACCACACATGGATTAACCAGTGTCATTCCATGTGTGTTCTTTTTACTAACAACAACTGGAGTCATTGCATGAGTGTTCTTTTCACATACCACATATGGATTCAACAGTGTCATTGCATGTGTGTTCTCTTCACATACCACATATGGATCCACCAGTGCCATTTCATGTGTCTTTTTTTCACATACCACATATGGATCCACTAGTGTCTTTGAAATGTGTGTTCTCTTCAGATACGACACGTGGATCCACCAGTGTCATTGCATGTGTGTTCTTTTTACTAACAACGAACAGATTCATTTCACGTGTGTTCTTTTCACATACCACATATGGATCCACCAGTGTCATTGCATGTGTGTTCTTTTTACTAACAACAACTGGAGTCATTTCATGTGTGTTCTTTTCACATACCACATATGGATCCACCAATGTCATTGCATGTGTGCTCTTTTCACAATCCACCTATGGATCCACCAGTGTCATTGCATGTGTATTCTTTTTACTAACAATAACCAGAGTCATTGCATGTGTGTTCTTTTCACAATCCACCTATGTATCCAGCAGTGTCATTGCATATGTGCTCTTTTTACTAACAACAACCAGAGTCATTGCATGTGTGTTTCTTCAGAGACCACACGTGGATCCACCAGTGTCATTGCATGTGTGTTCTTTTTACTAACAACAACCAGAGTCATTGAAATGTGTGTTCTTTTCACAATCCACCTATGGATCCACCAGCGTCATTGCATGTGTGTTCTTTTTACTAACAACAACCAGAGTCATTGAAATGTGTGTTCTATTCACATACCACATATGGATCCACTGTGTCATTGCATGTGTGTTGTTTTCACAATCCAACTCTGGATCCACCAGTGTCATTGCATGTGTGCTCTTTTTACTAACAACAACTAGAGTCATTCCATGTGTGTTCTCTTCAGAGACCACACATGGATCCACCATTGTTATTGCATGTGTGTTCTTTTTATTAACAACATCCAGAGTCATTGAAATGTGTGTTCTCTTCACAGACCACACCTGGATCCACCAGTGTCATTGCATGTGTGTTATTTTTACTAACAACAACCAGAGTCATTGCATGTGTGTTCTTTTCACAATCCATCTATGGATCCACCAGTGTCATTTCATGTGTGGTCTTTTCACATACCACATATGGATCCACCAGTGTCATTGACATGTGTGTTCTCTTCCGAGACAACACATGGATCCACCAGTGTCATTGCATGTGTGTTCTTTTTACTAACAACAACTGGAGTCATTGCATGAGTGTTCTTTTCACATACCACATATGGATCCAACAGTGTCATTGCATGTGTGTTCTCTTCACATACCACATATGGATCTACCAGTGTCATTTCATGTGTGTTCTTTTCGCATACCACATATGGATCCACCAGTGTAATTGAAATGTGTGTTCTCTTCAGAGACCACACATGGATCCACCCGTGTCATTGCATGTGTGTTCTTTTTACTAAAAACAAACAGATTCGGTGCACGTGTGTTCTTTTCACATACCACATATGGATCCACCAGTGTCATTGCATGTGTTTTTACTAACAACAACTGGAGTCATTTCATGTGTGTTCTTTTCACATACCACATATGGATCCACCAGTGTCATTGCATGTGTGCTCTTTTCACAGTCCACCTATGGATCCACCAGTGTCATTGCATGTGTGTTATTTTTACTAACAACAACCAGAGTCATTGCATGTGTGTTCTTTTCACATACCACATATGGATCCACCAGTGTCATTGCATGTGTGTTCTTTTCACAATCCACCTATGGATCCACCAGTGTCATTGCATGTGTGCTATTTTTACTAACAACAACGAGAGTCATTGCATGTGTGTTCTCTTCAGAGACCACACATGGATCCACCAGTGTCATTGCATGTGTGTTCTTTTTACTAACAACAACCAGAGTCATGGAAATGTGTGTTCTCTTCAGATACCACACATGGATCCACCAGTGTCATTGCATGTGTGTTCTTGATACTAACAACAACCAGAGTCATTGTATGTGTGTTATTTTCACATACCACATATGGATCCACTAGTGTCATTGAAATGTGTGTTCATTTTACTAACAACAACTGGAGTCATTTCATGTGTGTTCTTTTCACATACCATATATGGATCCACCAGTGTCATTGCATGTGTGTTCTTTTCACAATCCACCTATGGATCCACCAGTGTCATTGCATGTGTGCTTTTTTACCAACAACAACCACAGTCATTGCATGTGTGCTCTTCAGAAACCACACATGGATCCACCAGTGTCATTGCATGTGTTTCCTTTTTACTAACAACAACCAGATGTTGGGTCCGCAACATAGAAAACAAAAGTTTTCCTACGGTGTGAACTACACGCCAAGATCTATCTACTAGGTACAAAGCAACGAGTGGACATACATCCAACGAGAACTTACCCTTGTAGACAACGAGCTTTGTTAACGAGTAGGAACTCGTGGTTGATGTAGTCGTACACTTGCCGATCTCAAGATCGTGATGAAGTCCAGCAGGCCCGGCTCCAGCACGTCCATCAGATCCAGCTCCAGCACCACCAAGTCCAGCACCGCAAAGCAGCGGTGCATCCGTGATCGCACACACGTCCGGTACCCCGAAAACCTCCGTCCCTCGCTCCAGCGAAGCAGCGGAAGCAGCAACTCCTTTCCAGATAAAGCCACCGGGAACATGTATCTCGCTAATCCGAGACCATGGAGGAATAATACTAGAGGAGGAGAGAAATCCTTCACAAGGAGGTGTGAGTGATAAGTGAGGAGGGAGTGGACTTTTATAGGAGGAGGGGGGTGCCCCTCCTTCATGGACGGCGCATGGAGGGGTTGACCCTTCACCTCCTCCATTCATGTGGTGGTAACCCCTCCACATTAAAATGCCCCTTCACATTCTCTTTTAAAGTCTCCACTTTAAATGCATTAAATTTCTCCAAATTTAATGCTCTCTCATTTATAAAACTCTTTTATTTTTTTTATTCAGAATTTTGTTAATTACTTTAATTAACAAACATTCACATAAAACCCCCTGCAACATTTCATTATTACATGTAGAACCAATTTGAGCAATTTCACCCGAAACAGTTTCGGTGTCTATTGATATAATTCCAGCGCTTTCTTAAATCTTTATCCGAAACATATTTGCTCCAAATGGTGTCGGTATCCCTTAAGTGTGTCACCCTACGGTTCGCGAATAATGCTGACATGATCGAGACCCCTCTCCGATCAATAATCAGCAGCGGACACGAGATCCATCTTGACTCCTACACATTCAACAATGACTTCTGTGATCGTGAGAACCTTTAACGCTAGTAACTAAATCCCTTTGTCCCGTGATATATTACATGTCCGAGATTCGATCATCGGTATATCCATACCTAGTTTGATCTCGTTACCGACATGCACTCTTTTCTCGTTCCCGTGATATAACATTCTAGTGATCACATCACTTACTTGCAAGCTATTTCAATGTGATATCACCGAGAGGGCCCAGAGTATATCTCTCCGTCATCAGGATGGACAAATCCCACTCTTGATCCATGAGCCTCAACATAACACCTTCGTAGCACTGAACCCACCTTTATAGTCACCCTGTTACGGTGTGACGTTTGATGTTATCAAGATACTCTTCCAGTGTTAGCAATTAACATGATCTCATGGTCTAAGGATAAAGATTACTTCGTATGATGTTATAGCAATATAAACATAATGACTTTGATCATAATGCTATACTTCGGATGAATGTTCATCACATCATTCCACCAATGGTGTGACCTTGTTATTAACAACATCCAATGTCCATGATCAGGAAACCTTGATCATCTTGTTAATCAACAAGCTAGTCTATAAGAGAGGCATAACTAGGAACCCTTTTTGTTTCTAGCATGTAAAATAAACATTTATCATAAACATGGAATAAGATAATAACCACTTTATTATTGCCTCTCGGGCATATTCCCTTCAGTCTCCCACTTGCACTAGAGTCAATAATCTAGTTTGAAAAACTTTGCGTATTGAACACCTATGGCTTTCTGGTGTTGCATATACGCTATTGCTAGTGGTTAACATAATCTCTGGATCTGACAGTTTTAGGTCAGTGTGTATTTGCATGTCTCTACGTCTCTATGCATCACTCATTCTCAAATGAGATGGCATTGTATAGATTTGGTCCTTTGGTGAGACCTTTAGTTCGTTCGGCTCAAAATATGTTGATATTATTGTCACACAATATATCTTCATAGTATTAGCCCACTTTGAACCACACCTAGTTTGATAACAAACTACTTAACACAAATGCCCTCCTTTGCTGCTACTATAGCAGTCATACACTTAGTCTTTTGTTGTAGTATCCGTCACAATGTCTCAACTTTGGAACTCATCCAAATCCATCATGGAACATCCTTTCCATTACATTGTGCCACCCATAGTCTAAATTGAGATAAATTTAATTTGTATCTTGTGATAAAATTAGTATCAATGTAACACTTTACAATGAACTACCTTTAACTATTTGTCACTTATACAAGATATATTCTTAGTTCTTCCAAAGCTCATAAGAATATCTTTACTATTGTCCAATGATCATCTTATGAATCATTCTGGTATATGCTCATAACATTTAGAGCATAGGACATTCTGGATATATACATATCATGGTATAATCGATCAAAATCTTCATGTGATTTTACTCACCAAGTGTTGAAACACTTGAATTTTGATACAATCCTTTCCATGCAGCAAGAACCTTTCTTGTTGTTTCCATATTGAACCCTTTCAATATCTCATATATGTATGTCTGGCACAACCATATTAGTGCCTTAATCTATCCATATAGATATTGATGCCTAATATTCCGGGTTTGCCCAAGTCTTTCATCGAAATCTTATTTTAATGAAATTCTTAACTTGTGTCAATACAAGATACATCATTTCCAATCAACAATATGTCCTCTACATAATGTATTAGAAATATGTCTCAGTGCTCCTACTTAATTTCTTGCAAATGCAAGCATCTTCATCATCTCCGATGAATTTAAACTCTTTTAACAGTTTCATCATGGTGAAGATTCCAACTCCGCTATGCTTACTTCAACTATTGAAGTTTACATGCCCTTTTAGCACCCTTTGAATTAACAAAACCCTTCGGACCATGTCATGTACATGTCCTAGGTTACCGTTCTATTAGAAGAACCTTGTTTTGTTTATTCAACTACCATATACCAAATTATATGTAGTGGTTGCTACATTAATCTGTCAAGACTATATATCGCTATGAAAGATCAAATCTTGTCATAGTCAACTCCTTGAACATTGTCGTAAACTTCTTTCTGACATGTCGACTATTTCATAGATGTTAAACATCCATGTCTTATTTCCGGAGGGTCTTCCAAGTTCAGAAACTTGTTTTCTCGTGTATGGATACTATCACAGATTCTATGACTTCTAGTCATTTTATGGAGTCAGGGCCCATCATCGCTTCTTTGCATGTAGTCGGTTCATTATTGTCAAAACAATAACGACTTGCTTATCAAATCTTACTATTTGATTCTTACCGACCCACACGGTTCTATAGGAACTCTAATCTCCGAGATCACACCTTTTGTAATCACGAGAGCCATGAGCATTGTGGACGCCACCGGGACACTTTCCGGCGCTGCGCTATTTAGCACATATAGCTAAGGTTCAACAACCTTATCAAAGTTCTATTGTCCTCCCACTTAACTTTTCACGAAAAAATTCCTTCTCAAGAAACTTGACGTTTCAAGTAACAAACTCTTTTGTCCTTGGTGTTATGGAGAAATTCCCAACAAATTCTTTGGGATAACCTACAAAGACGTGCTTATCTGACTTTGGTTGTAAACATTTTACTTATGCATAGCATACCAAAATTTAAGGAAAGACAATTCGGGTTTTATCCCAAACCATAACTCATATGGTGTCATTTCAATGGATCACGATGGTGCTCTTTTCAGTGTAAAAGCGGTAGTCTCTAAAGCTTCAATCCTTAAAACATAATGGAAGTTTTATAAATGACACCCTTGATCTTACCATGTCAAACATGGTTTGATTTTATCTCTCGAATATGCCATACTCCTATGGTTTGTCGGGAAACACAAATCATGGAACAATTCCTCAAGTCTTAGGTGTTTTTGCTAAACATGTAACTCAAATATCTTCATTTATGATCGAATCATAAACTCTTTATTTTCTTGTTACAATGATTTTCCACTTCATCTTGAAAGTCTTTGAACAATTTTCAAATGTTTCATACTTCTTCCTTGTTAAGTAAATATACAGATATATTCACTCAAATTTTCGGAGAAAGCATATGAAGCAAAAAGATCCATCGCATATGGCTACACATAATGGACTATGCACATCAGCATGCACAATTTCCAATAAGCTAGTCATCCGTTCCTCTCTGGCCTATGGACGGAGTTTCAATTATCTCGAGGAAAGTCTCACATGCGTCAATTGATCAAAATCAAAGACTCCAAAAATCCATCAACATGGAGTTTCTTCATGTTTTCTTTCAAATATAATTTAAACAGCGATGTCACTTCATAAGTGATCTTTCAATCATTTGTCTTGCGACATTTTAGCAATAGTGTTTATGGATGTGATTTCTCCAACTAGACTTGTAAAAGTTCATCCATCCTTTATGGAATACGGTAATTATTTGAACAGCCATTGTTCTCATGATACCGGAACAAAATAACAATTATTTAAACAAATCTTGAAAGCTTAGTTTGATGACAACGAAAAACACAATAACACTTTATTTGTTTTTTATGAACATCATCACTCATTCTTTTGCTGGTTACTTAGGCCATTGTAGTTCATGAATTGCGTTGTCCAGTATGACACTTCATACCAACCAATTCGGTATCCAATACCGGTATCCAATACCTAAGAACCACATTGTTTAACAAGCAAGGAATATATCCATAACATGTATATCTTCTATATACCTAAGTTGGACATCTCCAACCTTTTATTTTCTGCCAAATATTTTATAGATTCTCTTTCAACAATTCCTTTTTCTTTTAAAAGAATCTATCAACATCAATAGTGGTGTCATCAACATGACACATGGTACAAAGCATATATAGTCAAATACTAATACCTTTGGACTTGCACTTTGAAGTGGATCACCATCATCAAATGCTTGGTGTTCTTTCAAAAATCCATTCTTTAGTAATCTATTAGTGTAGTAAACATTTTACTTACATCTTCTATTCATCCTTATCATGACAACTTTCATGATCAAGCTACTATAGCCTATAAGGAAGAATCGCGAGTATAATATCAGTTCCCAAAACCCTTTTGGTAGATTCGGATGCCTAGCATCTCCATCCTTTACAAATTCTCATACAATATGAGAACATGTATTTTGCTAAATTATACTCTATCATAATGCAACCAAAAACATTGTTTCAGATATCACAATATCTTTCACACATGATGGTTTCTGAAACAATTTTCAGCTCCAATATAATCTTGATATTAAACAACTTTTTGAATATCAATAATCATGGAGGCAAACATGATACTTTAGATACTAACATTGGAATTCTTACTCTTGATTTAATACTACTTATTAAACTTCATGGAGTAAATAGAGTTTGCTGAAAGTTTGCAATAGGACTTATAAACTTTAAATTGACATTCAAAACAATACGATGCCAGTTCGTAAAGTAAATATCCAGAATTCTATAGTTCTATCTTCTCAATTAAAACTAAGCATAAGGTAGTGAATAGATGTGAATGACTACAAAAAATTATGAAAATTCACTTCGATTTAGTTTATGACAAATTGAGTTCGACTAATCCAAATTAGAAATGAACTCCCACTCAAAAACGACATCCCTCGTGCCTTTTTGGTGATTACATGAACCAGATCCACTACACCAAGTTCGATCATCACGTGAGTCAGTGTAGCTTCAAAGGCGAGCATCAATATGGTCATCACATCAACTATATGACTCATGCTTAACCTTTCGGTCCGTGTTCCAAGGCCATGTCTTTACATGCTAGGCTCGCCAAGTAAGAACCTTAGTATTCGCGTATGTAAAACTGTCTTACACCCGTTGCATGAAAGCGTAGAGTAGAGAACACCCGATCATCACGTGATGTCTTGAAACACGATCCATAGAACGGTGCATACTTAAGGAAGAACACATTTTATCTTGATATTTAAATGAGGGATCATCTTAAAATGCTACAGAAAGCGCCAAACTAGCAGTATAAGATGCTAACATCTAATGTGTAAAGTGAGATGATATGGTCCAAGCATTTGATCTCTATCACTTGCATTGTGGTATGATCTCTATCATTCCTTTGTGTGTAAGGCCAAGGTCTATGGAACTTACACGTTGAGTGTGTTGTAAGAGTATCTATCATACATCTACTTACAACAATACCATATCAATACACTAGCCCATCAACGATCTAAACTAGACGCCTCTAATTTATCAATTGCAAATTTTACGCGGCTTAGGGCTTTTGGAGATAGAACCGTTCTTACCTACGAACATGAACCACAACGAGGATAACTAAGTTATTAGCAACTCGTTGTAAATCAGATATTGACTATAGTAGGAGAGACAGACACCCGCTAGCCACTTATGCAAAACATGTTGCATGTCAGTCGTGGAACCGTTCTCATGTATGATGACATGTAAGGTTGGTCCGGGCCGCTTCATCCCACTATGCCACCAATATCCAAAATACATAGAAGATGCAATAACATGATCATCATCGCCCACATATCAACATATGTGTACTACCCGTGCTAAGCACCTACGCATAGATCAGGCTCTGATACCACTGTTGGGTCCATAGCATAGAAAACAAAAAATTTCCTACGGTGTGAACTACACGCCAAGATCTATCTACTAGGTACAAAGCAACGGGTGGACATACATCCAACGAGAACTTACCCTCGTAGACAATGAGTTTTGTTAACGAGTAGGAACTCGTGGTTGATGTAGTCGTACACTTGCCGATCTTAAGATCGTGATGAAGTCCAGCAGGTCCGGCTCCAGCACGTCCATCAGATCCAGCTCCAACACCACCAAGTCCAGCACCGCAAAGCAGCGGTGCATCCGTGATCGCACACACGTCCGGTACCCTTACAACCTCCGTCCCTCGCTCCAGCGAAGCAGCAGAAGCAGCAACTCCTTTCCAGATAAAGCCACCGGGAACATGTATCTCGCTAATCCGAGACCATGGGGGAATAATACTAGAGGGGGAGAGAGATCCTTCACAAGGAGGTGTGAGTGAGAAGTGAGGAGGGAGTGGCCTTTTATAGGAGGAGGGGGAGTGCCCCTCCTTCACGGCCGGCGCATGGAGGGGGTGACCCTTCACCTCCTCCATTCATGTGGTGGTAACCCCTCCACATTAAAATGCCCCTTCACATTCTCTTTTAAAGTCTCCACTTTAAATGCATTAAATTTCTCCAAATATAATGCTCTCTCATTTAATAAAACTCTTTTATTATTTTTATTCAGAATTTTGTTAATTACTTTAATTAAGAAACATTCACATAAAACCCCCTGCAACATTTCAATATTACATGCAGAACCAATTTGAGCAATTTCACCCAAAACAGTTTCGGTGTCTATTGAAATAATTCCAGCGCTTTCTTAAATCTTTATCCGAAACATATTTGCTCCAAATGGTGTCGGTATCCCTTAAGTGTGTCACCCTACGGTTCGCGAATAATGCAGACATGATCGAGACCCCTCTCCGATCAATAATCAGCAGCGGGACCTAGAGATCCATACCGACTCCTACACATTCAACGATGACTTCTGTGACCGTGAGAACCTTTAACGCTAGTAACTAAATGCCTTTGTCCCGTGATATATTACATGTACGCGATTCAATCATCGGTATATCCATACCTAGTTTGATCTCGTTATCGACATGCACTCTTTTCTCGTTCCCGTGATATAACATTCTAGTGATCACATCACTTACTTGCAAGCTATTTTAATGTGGTATCACCGAGAGGGCCCAGAGTATATATATCCGTCATCAGGATGGACAAATCTCACTCTTGATCCATGAGCCTCAACATAACACCTTCGTAGCACTGAACCCACCTTTATAGTCACCCTGTTATGGTGTGACGTTTGATGTTATCAAGATACTCTTCCGATGTTAGCAATTAACATGATCTCATGGTCTAAGGATAAAGATTACTTCGTATGATGTTATAGCAATATAAACATAATGACTTTGATCGTAATGCTATACTTCGGCTGAATGTTCATCACATCATTCCACCAATGGTGTGACCTTGTTATTAACAACATCCAATGTCCATGATCAGGAAACCTTGATCATCTTGTTAATCAACAAGCTAGTCTATAAGAGACGCATAACTAGGAACCCTTTTTGTTTATTAAACACACATGTATTGATGTTTCCGATCAATTCAATTCTAGCATGTAAAATAAACATTTATCATAAACATGGAATAAGATAATAACCACTTTATTATTGCCTCTCGGGCATATTCCCTTCACCAGAGTCATTAAAACGTGTGTTCTTTTTACTAACAACAACCAGATTCATTGCATGTGTGTTCTTTTCATGTACCACATATGGATCCACTAGTGTCATTGCATGTGTGTTCTTTTCACAATCCACCTATGGATCCACCAGTGTCATTGCATGTGTGATTTTTTTACTAACAACAACCAGAGTCATTTCATGTGTGTTTTTTCACATACCACATACGGATCCACCAGTGTCATTGAAATGTGTGTTCTCTTCAGAGCCCACACATGGATCCACCAGTGTTATTGCATGTGTGTTCTTGTCACTAACAACAACCAGAGTCATTGCTTGTGTGTTCTTTTCACATACCACATATGGATCCACCAGTGTCATTGCATGTGTGTTCTTTTCACAATCCACCTATGGATCCACTAGTGTCATTGCATGTGTGTTCCTTTTACTAACAACAACCAAAGTCATTACATGTGTGTTCTATTCATATACCACATATGGATCCACCAGTGTCATTGCATGTGTGTTCTTTTCACATACCACATATGGATCCACCAGTGTCATTGCATGTGTGCTCTTTTCACAATCCACCTATGGATCCACCAGTGTCATTGTATGTGTGTTCTTTTTACTAACAACAACTGGAGTCATTGCATGTGTGTTATTTTCACATACCACATATGGATCCACCAGTGTCATTGCATGTGTGCTCTTTTCACAATCCACCTATGGATCCACCAGTGTCATTGCATGTGTGCTCTTTTTTACTAACAACAACCAGAGTCGTTCCATGTGTGTTCTCTTCAGAGACCACACATGGATCCACCATTGTCATTGCATGTGTGTTCTTTTTACTAACAACAACCAGAGTCATTGAAATGTGTGTTCTCTTCAGAGACCACACATGGATCCACCAGTGTCATTGCATGTGTGTTATTTTTACTAACAACAACCAGAGTCATTGCATGTGTGTTCTTTTCACAATCCACTATGGATCCACCAGTGTCATTTCATGTGTGGTCTTTTCACATACCACATATGGATCCACCAGTGTCATTGACATGTGTGTTCTCTTTAGAGACAACACATGGATCCACTAGTGTCATTGCATGTGTGTTCTTTTTACTAACAACAACTGGAGTCATTGCATGAGTGTTCTTTTCACATACCACATATGGATCCAACACTGTCATTGCATGTGTGTTCTCTTCACATACCACATATGGATCCACCAGTGTCATTTCATGTGTGTTCTTTTCACATACCACATATGGATCCACCAGTGTCATTGAAATGTGTGTTCTCTTCAGAGACCACACATGGATCCACCAGTGTCATTGCAGGTGTGTTCTTTTTACTAACAACAAACAGATTCATTGCATGTGTGTTCTTTTCACATACCACATATGGATCCACTAGTGTCATTGCATGTGTGTTATTTTTACTAACAACAACTGGAGTCATTTCATGTGTGTTCTTTTGATATACCACATATGGATCCACTAGTGTCATTGCATCTATGCTCTTTTCACAATCCACCTATGGATCCACCAGTGTCATTGCATTTGTGTTCTTTTTACCAACAACAACCAGAGTCATTGCATGTGTGTTCTTTTCACATACCACATATGTATCCACCAGTGTCATCGCATGTGTGTTCTTTTCACAATCCACCTATGGATCCACTAGTGTCATTGCATGTGTGCTATTTTTACTAACAACAACCAGAGTCATTGCATGTGTGTTCTCTTTAGAGACCACACAAGGATCCACTAGTGTCATTGCATGTGTGTTCTTTTTACTAACAACAACCAGAGTCATGGAAATGTGTGTTCTCTTCAGAGACCACACATGGATCCACCAGTGTCATTGCATGTGTGTTCTTTTTACTAACAACAACCAGAGTCATTGCATGTGTGTTATTTTGACATACCACATATGATATGGGGTGGCCCGATCTTCTCGAAGCGGATGGCGATGATGATGGTGGATGATAGATAACTAGCTTGTAGCTATGAACTCTCCGCCGATCCACGATGCCAATGCAACAGCTCGAACCTTGTAGGATATTCACAACACCACGCTCTTGCGCATGCAGCCGTGACCACGAGCGTGATACGCAATCTACTAATTCCCAATGGAACAACAGATCACACTCAATTATAGTTGGTAGATTGAACAGGGGTAATTCGGAGGTTCTATGAAAGAAACAACTCCAAAATATTTTAACGTGGTCTTCCCCTAACTTGTGACGGCTACAAAGGTTTATATGAGGGCTGGGGCGTCCTCCTCTAAACGGGCCTAAAACAGCCATAACTTGGCCCAAACTGACGGTTCGACTCAAATCGATACATACCGACCCATATATGGGTTCGGCCTTATTGGCACGCAGTCCAAGCGTCATGAACACCTCAAACATGTAATTCTAGGTGCGCCATCTCTCTCTCTTGCTCATACGTGATTTCTTAATTGCCTCCTAGAGCGCATGCCTCCCGCTCCTCACTCGCGCACTTGTTGATATTGGAAATCAGCGCTTGTCCTTCTTTCTGCAACTCTCCTCCTCCTCGGCAACACTTGTGTTATCAATAAACCTGATCATACAAAGATGCATAGACTTAGGTAGTATAAAGTTCTCATTAAGTAAAACATCAGGTTCAATTAAGAATGAATTCACCGATAGTCATTATTGATTTGACTCAATATTTCCTTCCAGGCAGATCGAATCATCATAATCCTGTATATATCCTCATCATCCTCCCTTTCTTCATGAAAAGCCGTCCTCGGCTTTAGGTAAGCTGAAAGTGGGAGAAACAAAAAGAACAACGTGTACGCAAAGTATATGTATATATAACATGTTGTATTATTGTTGTTCACATGAAAAGTATGTCCAGTATACATCAAGCAACTTAAATTGCAGGTATAAGTGAAGTACAAAGAATCATGATCATGGTGAAAAACAACTAAATAGATAGTCTTGTTCTTCAATATTAAATTCATTTTTCTTAAAGAAGATCTATGATCAAATTTGTGGACAAGATCTAACCAATTCAATATGTGTGAAAACCAAAATGATTACACCATGCTTCAACTGCGCTACTCTGATTAATATAAACATGATCATGTTGTCCAGTATGGAAGATGCAACTCAATTTGCAAATATAAGTGAAGTATAGATAAGTAGCATAGCTAGACAAAGACTTTTGGGACAAACACAAAGGATATGAAAACTTGGGTTCTATTCTAGCAAGATTACAACGATCCAACATAGGTAAAATTACTTGTGTTGGCTGTATTATATCAACTAGATCTGACTTTAGTTTCATACTATCACAAATTTCAGCATATGTCCCACAACAAGTCATCGACACACAACAAGTATGGCTGAAAACAGCATGTTTCAGTTCAGCGATTCTATCACAAGTAATGCATATGTGATCCACAAGAAAATTTTCATGCATGCTATATTCACCAATTAGATTGAAAGTGAAACAAGGAGAATATGTGCTAGAATTTAGACATGAAATTTCAGAAATCTTGTCCATAGCACTACTCATACTCATAGGTTCATTTAGCATGATGGAAAACACAATATCAGCAGGTATTCAAGCAAGTATTTCTTTATGTGTAATCGTACCACAGGATCAAAATTAGAATTTGGTAAACTATCACATGGTGCTGAAACAATAGTGTAAGGCAAATCACAAGGAGGCTTGAAAGGAATAAACTCACAATATGTGGCACATGTTGGCTGAAGCTCCAAATTAGTACCAATGTCATCAACAATCTTCTCACTGTAGTAGGTACTACGGCATCCTCCTCAAGTGACAATACCAGATCGTGTGATGCAGGTTGTAAAATAGGCGGCTCCCTTTCTTCAAAAGCAACCTGTACATCACAAGATACAACACTAGGAGTAGACATGATTACGTTAGTAGACAACTCACATGTCTCATTAGTGTCCACTCTCAAAATTTCTGGAATAGGCCATTTGTAGTTGTTCAAAAACATAGAACGTAGAAATTGCTTGAAATCTTCCCAAAGGATTTTTTTACCCATGACACCATACACAATCCTTGCGTCCTTCCACCAACGAGCTACCTCTTCATCCACACGTCGGTGAGCAAGAATGTATTCTATATGGCTATTAAACTTGCTATCGAAAGTCGACATCTCGAAAACCAAATCCCATATCAATTTCCCAAATCTGATATTAAGGGTGTGGCGGAACTTTCCAATCGCCACTTGATTGTAGTTGGATCATATGCCATGCCAACCACAATAGCTAAATAGTCATGGTAAACATCATCTGATTTATGCATCACATCAACACTAGTAGAAGTCATGATTAGTACATTAGTGCAAAAACACAAAATTGTTTTGGTGGCACACTCACAACTCACTCAAAAACTGACAAGAAAGCAGATCTTACCGTTCCAAAGTGAATAGTGATGCTTACCAATTCGAAATCAAAGACTGATGCACTGATGTGATGAAGTGAATACCAAAGGTATAGAGAACGATCGCAAGGCACACAGGTTATTTATGGTGGAGCTGTAGGTATGGTATCCTAACTACACCGCAAACAAGTCCTAGTGCTGATCGTATGACAAAGACCCACGGAAACACACACGGTGGAGATAAATGGGGCAATTGCAACTATAAAAATGAGCTCAATAAAGTAAGGTATGTTAGAGGAATGCTCGTGTTGCAATGCACAAGGAGAGACGCTAGCAATGTCTCAGCAAGCGGGCACAAGATTGCTAAAGCTGGCGGCCCATGAGCACTAAGCACGCTAGTCTCGTAGGATAGTTTTAGACACAAAGAAAGGTTTACCAAGGCTCACAAGGATAGGTACGCTATGTGGACTCAGTAAAAAAAATAAACAAAAAAAGAAAAAAAAATTGACCTGAGAATTGGTCTCTGCCACGGCAGAAAAATAGCCTAAAATCCTGCCGCGGCAGGATGGCGGCAGAATTTTTTTGCTCGATGAGGCGAACCGGTCTGTGGTGAGGCGACGGTCAAAATTATTTTCCACACCGGAGCACAGACCTGTCTGCGGTCAGGCGTGAACCAGCGAGCCAATTTTTTTTATTCCGACTTGCCAAGCAGTACGCAACTAGGACTCTTTACTTGGTCGGATCTGACTCGGTTCGACTCAAACTGATATATACCGACCCATATATGGGTTCGGCCTTATTGGCACGCAGTCCAAACGTCGCGGAACACCTCAAACATGTAATTCATGGTGCGCCATCTCTCTCTCTTGCTCATACGTGATTTCTTCATTGCCTCCTAGTGCGCATGCCTCCCGCTCCTCCCTCGCGCACTTGTTGATATTGGAAATCAGCGCTTGTCCTTCTTGCTGCAACTCTCCTCCTCCTCGCGCAACGCTTGTGTTATCAATAAACCTGATCATACAAAGATGCATAGACTTAGGTAGTATAAAGTTCTCATTAAGTAAAACATCAGGTTCAATTAAGAATGAATTCACCTGATAGTCATTATTGATTTGACTCAATATTTACTTCCAGTTCAGGCAGTCAGAATCATCATAATCCCTGTATATATCCTCATCAACATATGGATCCACTAGTGTCATTGAAATGTGTGTTCTTTTTACTAACAACAACTGGACTCATTTCATCTGTGTTCTTTTCACATACCACATATGGATCCACCAGTGTCATTGCATATGTGTTCTTTTCACAATCCACCTCTGGATCCACTAGTGTCATTGCATGTGTGATTTTTTACCAACAACAACCACAGTCATTGCATGTGTGCTCTTCAGAAACCACACATGGATCCACCAGTGTCATTGCATGTGTGTCCTTTTTACTAACAACAACCAGAGTCATTGAAACGTGTGTTCTTTTTACTAACAACAACCAGAGTCATTGCATGTGTGTTCTTTTCATGTACCACACATGGATTCACTAGTGTCATTGCATGTGTGTTGTTTTCACAATCCACCTATGGATCCACCAGTGTCATTGCATGTGTGATTTTTTTACTAACAACAACCAGAGTCATTTCATGTGTGTTCTTTTCACATACCACATACGGATCCACCAGTGTCATTCAAATGTGTGTTCTCTTAAGAGACCACACATGGATCCACCAGTGTTATTGCATGTGTGTTCTTGTCACTAACAACAACCAGAGTCATTGCTTGTGTGTTCTTTTCACATACCACATATGGATCCACTAGTGTCATTGCATGTGTGTTCTTTTCACAATCCACCTATGGATCCACTAGTGTCATTGCATGTGTGTTCCTTTTACTAACAACAACCAAAGTCATTACATGTGTGTTCTTTTCATATACCACATATGGATCCACCAATGTCATTGAAATATGTGTTCTCTTCAGAGACCACGCATGGATCCACCAGTGTCATTACATGTGTGTTCTTTTTACTAACAACAACTGGAGTCATTGCATGTGTGTTCTTTTCACATACCACATATGGATCCACCAGTGTCATTGCATGTGTGATCTTTTCACAATCCACCTATGCATCCACCAGTGTCATTGCATGTGTGTTCTTTTTACTAACAACAACTAGAGTCATTGCATGTGTGTTCTTTTCACATACCACATATGGATCCACCAGTGTCATTGCATGTGTGCTCTTTTCACAATCCACCTATGAATCCACCAGTGTCATTGCATGTGTGTTCTATTTACTAACAACAAGAGAGTCGTTCCATGTGTGTTCTCTTGAGAGACCACACATGGATCCACCATTGTCATTGCACGTGTGTTCTTTTACTAACAACAACGAGTCATCGCTTGTGTGTTCTTTTCACATACCACATATGGATCCACTAGTGTCATTGCATGTGTGTTCTTTTCACAATCCACCTATGGATCCACTAGTGTCATTGCATGTGTGTTCCTTTTACTAACAACAACCAAAGTCATTACATGTGTGTTCTTTTCATATACCACATATGGATCCACCAGTGTCATTGAAATGTGTTTTCTCTTTAGAGACCACGCATGGATCCACCAGTGTCATTACATGTGTGTTCTTTTTACTAACAACAACTGGAGTCATTGCATGTGTGTTCTTTTCACATACCACATATGGATCCACCAGTGTAGTTGCATGTGTGATCTTTTCACAATCCACCTATGGATCCACCAGTGTCATTGCATGTGTGTTCTCTTTACTAACAACAGCTGGAGTCATTGCATGTGTGTTCTTTTCACATACCACATATGGATCCACTAGTGTCATTGCATGTGTGCTATTTTGACAATCCACCTATGGATCTACCAGTGTCATTGCATGTGTGCTCTTTTTTACTAACAGCAACTAGAGTCGTTCCATCTGTGTTCTCTTCAGAGACCACACATGGATCCACCATTGTCATTGCATGTGTGTTCTTTTTACTAACAACAACCAGAGTCATTAAAATGTGTGTTCTCTTTAGAGACCACACATGGATCCACCAGTGTCATTGCATGTGTGTTATTTTTACTAACCACAACCAGAGTCATTGCATGTGCGTTCTTTTCACAATCCATCTATGGATCCACCAGTGTCATTTCATGTGTGGTCTTTTCACATACCACATATGGATCCACCAGTGTCATTGACATGTGTGCTCTCTTCAGAGACAACACATGGATCCACCTGTGTCATTGCATGTGTGTTCTTTTTACTAACAACAAACAGAGTCATTGCGTGTGTGTTCTCTTCAAAGACCACACATGGATCCACCAGTGTCATTGCATGTGTGTTCTTTTTACTAACAAGAACCAGAGTCATTTAAATGTGTGTTCTTTTCACATACCACATATGGATCCACCAGTGTCAATGCATGTGTGTTCGCTTCACATACCACATATGGATCCACCAGTGTCATTGCATGTGTGCTCTTTTCACAATCCACCTATGGATCCACCAGTGTCATTGCATGTGTGCTCTTTTTACTAACAACAACCAGAGTCATTGCATGTGTGTTCTCTTCAGAGACTACACATGGATGCACCAGTGTCATTGCATGTGTGTTCTTTTTACTAACAACAACCAGAGTCATTGCATGTGTGTTATTTTGACATACCACATATGGATCCACTAGTGTCATTGAAATGTGTGTTCTTTTTACGAACAACAACTGGAGTCATTTCATGTGTGTTCTTTTCACATACCACATATGGATCCACCAGTGTCATTGCATGTGTGTTCTTTTCACAATCCACCTATGGATCCAGCAGTGTCATTGTATGTAGGCTTTTTTACTAACAACAACCACAGTCATTGCATGTGTGCTCTTCAGAAACCACACATGGATCCACCAGTGTCATTGCATGTGTGTTCTTTTTAGTCACAACAACCAGAGTCATTCAAACGTGTGTTCTTTTTACTAACAATAACTAGAGTCATTGCATGTGTGTTCTTTTCACAATCCACCTATGGATCCACCAGTGTCATTGCATGTGTGATTTTTTACTAACAACAACCAGAGTCATTTCATGTGTGTTCTTTTCACATACCACATATGGATCCACTAGTGTCATTGAAATGTGTGTTCTCTTTAGTGACCACACATGGATCCACCAGTGTTATTGCATGTGTGTTCTTGTCACTAACAACAACCAGAGTCATTGCTTGTGTGTTCTTTTCACATACCACATATGGATCCACTAGTGTCATTGCATGTGTGTTCTTTTCATAATCCACCTATGGATCCACTAGTGTCATTGCATGTGTGTTCTTTTTAGTAACAATAACCAAAGTCATTACATGTGTGTTCTTTTCACATACCACATATGGATCCACCAGTGTCATTGAAATGTGTGTTCTCTTCAGAGACCACACATGGATCCACCAGTGTCATTACATGTGTGTTCTTTTTACTAACAACAACTGGAGTCATTGCATTTGTGTTCTTTTCACATACCACATATGGATCCACCAGTGTCATTGCATGTGTGCTCTTTTCACAATCCACCTATGGATCCACCAGTGTTATTGCATGTGTGTTCTTTTTACTAACGACAACTGGAGTCATTGCATATGTGTTCTTTTCACATACCACATATGGATGCACCAGTGTCAGTGCATGTGTGCTCTTTTCACAATCCACCTATGGATCCACTAGTGTCATTGGATGTGTGTTCGTTTTACTAACAACAACCAGAGTCATTGCATGTGTGTTCTTTTTACTAACATCAACTGGAGTCATTTCATGTGTGTTCTTTTCACATACCACATATGGATCCACCAGTGTCATTGCATGTGTGTTCTTTTTACTAACAACATCTAGAGTCATTGCATGTGTGTTCTTTTCACAATCCACCTATGGATCCACCAGTGTCATTGCATGTGTGTTCTTTTTACTAACAACGACTAGAGTCATTTCATGTGTGTTCTTTTCACATACCACATATGGATCCACTAGTGTCATTGAAATGTGTGTTCTCTTCAGAGACCACACATGGATCCACCAGTGTCATTGCATGTGTGTTCTTTTTACTAACAACAAACAGATTCATTGCATGTGTTCTTTTCACATACCACATATGGATCCACTAGTGTCATTGCATGTGTGTTATTTTTACTAACAACAACTGGAGTCATTTCATGTGTGTTCTTTTGATATACCACATATGGATCCACTAGTGTCATTGCATCTATGCTCTTTTCACAATCCACCTATGGATCCACCAGTGTCATTGCATTTGTGTTCTTTTTACCAACAACAACCAGAGTCATTGCATGTGTGTTCTTTTCACATACCACATATGTATCCACCAGTGTCATCGCATGTGTGTTCTTTTCACAATCCACCTATGGATCCACTAGTGTCATTGCATGTGTGCTATTTTTACTAACAACAACTAGAGTCATTGCATGTGTGTTCTCTTTAGAGACCACACAAGGATCCACTAGTGTCATTGCATGTGTGTTCTTTTTACTAACAACAACCAGAGTCATGGAAATGTGTGTTCTCTTCAGAGACCACACATGGATCCACCAGTGTCATTGCATGTGTGTTCTTTTTACTAACAACAACCAGAGTCATTGCATGTGTGTTATTTTGACATACCACATATGATATGGGGTGGCCCGATCTTCTCAGTAAGCGGATGGCGATGATGATGGTGGATGATAGATAACTAGCCTGTAGCTATGAACTCTCCCGCTCGATCCCTGATGCCAATGCAACAGCTCTCGAACCTTGTAGGATATTCACAACACCACGCTCTTGCGCATGCAGCCGTGACCACGAACGGTAGTCTGCAATCTACTAATTCCCAATGGAACAACAGATCACACTCAATTATAGTTGGTAGATTCGAACACAGGGTAATTCCAGAGGTTCTATGAAAGAAACAACTCCAAAATATTTTAACGTGGTCTTCCCCCTAACTTGTGACGGCTACAAAGGTTTATATGAGGGCTGGGGCGTCCTCCCCTCTAAACGGGCCTAAAAACAGCCATAACTTGGCCCAAACTGACTCGGTTCGACTCAAGCGATACATACCGACCCATATATGGGTTCGGCCTTATTGGCACGCAGTCCAAACGTCGCGGAACACCTCAAACATGTAATTCTAGGTGCGCCATCTCTCTCTCTTGCTCATACGTGATTTCTTCATTGCCTCCTAGTGCGCATGCCTCCCGCTCCTCCCTCGCGCACTTGTTGATATTGGAAATCAGCGCTTGTCCTTCTTGCTGCAACTCTCCTCCTCCTCGCGCAACACTTGTGTTATCAATAAACCTGATCATACAAAGATGCATAGACTTAGGTAGTATAAAGTTCTCATTAAGTAAAACATCAGGTTCAATTAAGAATGAATTCACCGATAGTCATTATTGATTTGACTCAATATTTCCTTCCATTCGTGATCGGAATCATCATAATCCTGTATATATCCTCATCATCCTCCCTTTCTTCATGAAAAGCCGTCCTCGGCTTTAGGTAAGCTGAAAGTGGGAGAAACAAAAGAACAACGGTAATGCAAAGTATATGTATATATAACATGTTGTATTATTGTTGTTCACATGAAAAGTATGTCCAAGATACATCAAGCAACTTAAATTGCAGGTATAAGTGAAGTACAAAGAATCATGATCATGGTGAAAAACAACTAAATAGATAGTCTTGTTCTTCAATATTAAATTCATTTTTCTTAAAGAAGATCTATGATCAAATTTGTGGACAAGATCTAACCAATTCAATATGTGTGAAAACCAAAATGATTCACACCATGCTTCAAGCGCTACTCGATTAATATAAACATGATCATGTTGTCCGTATGGAAGATGCAACTCAATTTGCAAATATAAGTGAAGTATAGATCAGTAGCATAGCTAGACAAAGACTTTTGGGACAAACACAAAGGATATGAAAACTTGGGTTCAATTCTAGCAAGATTACAACGATCCAACATAGGTAAAATTACTTGTGTTGGCTGTATTATATCAACTAGATCTGACTTTAGTTTCATACTATCACAAATTTCAGCATATGTCCCACAACAAGTCATCGACACACAACAAGTATGGCTGAAAACAGCATGTTTCAGTTCAGCGATTCTATCACAAGTAATGCATATGTGATCCACAAGAAAATTTTCATGCATGCTATATTCACCAATTAGATTGAAAGTGAAACAAGGAGAATATGTGCTAGAATTTAGACATGAAATTTCAGAAATCTTGTCCATAGCACTACTCATACTCATAGGTTCATTTAGCATGATGGAAAACACAATATCAGCAGGTGGTATTCAAGCAAGTATTTCTTTATGTGTAATCACCAGGATCAAAATTAGAATTTGGTAAACTATCACATGGTGCTTTGAAACAATAGTGTAAGGCAAATCACAAGGAGGCTTCAGTAAAGGAATAGACTCACAATATGTGGCACATGTTGGCTGAAGCTCCAAATTAGTACCAATGTCATCAACAATCTTCTCATTTGTAGTAGGTACTACGGCATCCTCCTCAAGTGACAATACCAGATCGTGTGATGCAGGTTGTAAAATAGGCGGCTCCCTTTCTTCAAAAGCAACCTGTACATCACAAGATACAACACTAGGAGTAGACATGATTACGTTAGTAGACAACTCACATGTCTCATTAGTGTCCACTCAAAATTTCTGAATAGGCCATTTGTAGTTGTTCAAAACATAGAACGTAGATTGCTTGAAATCTTCCCAAAGGATTTTTTTACCCATGACACCATACACAATCCTTGCGTCCTTCCACCAACGAGCTACCTCTTCATCCACACGTCGGTGAGCAAGAATGTATTCTATATGGCTATTAAACTTGCTATCGAAAGTACGACATCTCGCAAAACCAAATCCCATATCAATTTCCCAAATCTGATATTCTGCGGGTGTGGCGGAACTTTCCAATCGCCACTTGATTGTAGTTGGATCATATGCCATGCCAACCACAATAGCTAAATAGTCATGGTAAACATCATCTGATTTATGCATCACATCAACACTAGTAGAAGTCATGATTAGTACATTAGTGCAAAAACACAAAATTGTTTTGGTGGCACACTCACAACTCACTCAAAAACTGACAAGAAAGCAGATCTTACCGTTCCAAAGTGAATAGTGATGCTTACCAATTCGAAATCAAAGACTGATGCACTGATGTGATGAAGTGAATACCAAAGGTATAGAGAACGATCGCAAGGCACAGGTTTATTTATGGTGGAGCTGTAGGTATGGTATCCTAACTACACCGCAAACAAGTCCTAGTGCTGATCGTATGACAAAGACCCACGGAAACACACACGGTGGAGATAAATGGGGCAATTGCAACTATAAAAATGAGCTCAATAAAGTAAGGTATGTTAGAGGAATGCTCGTGTTGCAATGCACAAGGAGAGACGCTAGCAATGTCTCAACGAAACGGGCACAAGATTGCTAACCGAAACCTTGCAGAGCACTAAGCACGCTAGTCTCAGAGGATAGTTTTAGACACAAGAAAGGTTTACCAAGGCTCACAAGGATAGGTACGCTATGTGGACTCAGTAAAAAAATAAACAAAAAGAAAAAAAATTGACACGAGAATTGGTCTCGCCACAGAAAATAGTTTAAAATCTCGCCGCAGGATGGCGGCAGAATTTTTTTTTGCTCGTATGAGGGCAGACCGGTCTGTGGTGAGGCGACGGTCAAAATTATTTTACACGCCGGAGCACAGACCTGTCTGCGGTCAGGCGTAAACCAGCGAGCCAATTTTTTTTATTCCGACTTGCCAAGCAGTACGCAACTAGGACTCTTTACTTGGTCGGATCTGACTCGGTTCGACTCAAACTGATATATACCGACCCATATATGGGTTCGGCCTTATTGGCACGCAGTCCAAACGTCGCGGAACACCTCAAACATGTAATTCATGGTGCGCCATCTCTCTCTCTTGC
Organism: Avena insularis; assembly: GCA_023614405.1. Taxonomy (NCBI): domain Eukaryota; kingdom Viridiplantae; phylum Streptophyta; class Magnoliopsida; order Poales; family Poaceae; genus Avena; species Avena insularis. The sequence continues at coordinate 85,491 of JAJUPC010000655.1, read as the reverse complement.
TCATACGTGATTTCTTCATTGCCTCCTAGTGCGCATGCCTCCCGCTCCTCCCTCGCGCACTTGTTGATATTGGAAATCAGCGCTTGTCCTTCTTGCTGCAACTCTCCTCCTCCTCGCGCAACGCTTGTGTTATCAATAAACCTGATCATACAAAGATGCATAGACTTAGGTAGTATAAAGTTCTCATTAAGTAAAACATCAGGTTCAATTAAGAATGAATTCACCTGATAGTCATTATTGATTTGACTCAATATTTACTTCGATTCAGCAGTGTAATCATCATAATCCCTGTATATATCCTCATCAACATATGGATCCACTAGTGTCATTGAAATGTGTGTTCTTTTTACTAACAACAACTGGACTCATTTCATCTGTGTTCTTTTCACATACCACATATGGATCCACCAGTGTCATTGCATATGTGTTCTTTTCACAATCCACCTCTGGATCCACTAGTGTCATTGCATGTGTGATTTTTTACCAACAACAACCACAGTCATTGCATGTGTGCTCTTCAGAAACCACACATGGATCCACCAGTGTCATTGCATGTGTGTCCTTTTTACTAACAACAACCAGAGTCATTGAAACGTGTGTTCTTTTTACTAACAACAACCAGAGTCATTGCATGTGTGTTCTTTTCATGTACCACACATGGATTCACTAGTGTCATTGCATGTGTGTTGTTTTCACAATCCACCTATGGATCCACCAGTGTCATTGCATGTGTGATTTTTTTACTAACAACAACCAGAGTCATTTCATGTGTGTTCTTTTCACATACCACATACGGATCCACCAGTGTCATTCAAATGTGTGTTCTCTTAAGAGACCACACATGGATCCACCAGTGTTATTGCATGTGTGTTCTTGTCACTAACAACAACCAGAGTCATTGCTTGTGTGTTCTTTTCACATACCACATATGGATCCACTAGTGTCATTGCATGTGTGTTCTTTTCACAATCCACCTATGGATCCACTAGTGTCATTGCATGTGTGTTCCTTTTACTAACAACAACCAAAGTCATTACATGTGTGTTCTTTTCATATACCACATATGGATCCACCAATGTCATTGAAATATGTGTTCTCTTCAGAGACCACGCATGGATCCACCAGTGTCATTACATGTGTGTTCTTTTTACTAACAACAACTGGAGTCATTGCATGTGTGTTCTTTTCACATACCACATATGGATCCACCAGTGTCATTGCATGTGTGATCTTTTCACAATCCACCTATGCATCCACCAGTGTCATTGCATGTGTGTTCTTTTTACTAACAACAACTAGAGTCATTGCATGTGTGTTCTTTTCACATACCACATATGGATCCACCAGTGTCATTGCATGTGTGCTCTTTTCACAATCCACCTATGAATCCACCAGTGTCATTGCATGTGTGCTCTTTTTTACTAACAACAACCAGAGTCGTTCCATGTGTGTTCTCTTCAGAGACCACACATGGATCCACCATTGTCATTGCACGTGTGTTCTTTTTACTAACAACAACCAGAGTCATTGCTTGTGTGTTCTTTTCACATACCACATATGGATCCACTAGTGTCATTGCATGTGTGTTCTTTTCACAATCCACCTATGGATCCACTAGTGTCATTGCATGTGTGTTCCTTTTACTAACAACAACCAAAGTCATTACATGTGTGTTCTTTTCATATACCACATATGGATCCACCAGTGTCATTGAAATGTGTTTTCTCTTTAGAGACCACGCATGGATCCACCAGTGTCATTACATGTGTGTTCTTTTTACTAACAACAACTGGAGTCATTGCATGTGTGTTCTTTTCACATACCACATATGGATCCACCAGTGTAGTTGCATGTGTGATCTTTTCACAATCCACCTATGGATCCACCAGTGTCATTGCATGTGTGTTCTCTTTACTAACAACAGCTGGAGTCATTGCATGTGTGTTCTTTTCACATACCACATATGGATCCACTAGTGTCATTGCATGTGTGCTATTTTCACAATCCACCTATGGATCTACCAGTGTCATTGCATGTGTGCTCTTTTTTACTAACAGCAACCAGAGTCGTTCCATCTGTGTTCTCTTCAGAGACCACACATGGATCCACCATTGTCATTGCATGTGTGTTCTTTTTACTAACAACAACCAGAGTCATTGCATGTGAGTTATTTTTACATACCACATATGGATCCACCAGTGTCATTGCATGTGTGTTCTTTTTAGTAACAACAACTGGAGATATTTCATGTGTGTTCTTTTCACATACCACATATGGATCCACTAGTGTCATTGAATTGTGTGTTCTCTTCAGAGACCACACATGGATCCACCAGTGTCATTGCATGTGTGTTCCTTTTACTAACAACAACCAGAGTCATTCCATGTGTGTTATTTTCACAATCCACCTATGGATCCACCAGTGTCATTTCATGTGTGTTCTTTTCACGTACCACATATGGATACACCAGTGTCATTGAAATGTGTGTTCTCTTCAGAGACCACACATGGATCCACCAGTGTCATTGCATGTGTGTTCTTTTTACTAACCACAACCAGAGTCATTGCATGTGTGTTCTTTTCACAATCCACCTATGGATCCACAAGTGTCATTTCATGTGTGTTCTTTTCACGTACCACATATGGATCCACCAGTGTCATTGAAATGTGTGTTCTCTTCAGAGACCACACATGGATCCACCAGTGTCATTGCATGTGTGTTCTTTTTACTAACAACAAATAGAGTCATTGAAATGTGTGTTAATTTCACATGCCACATATGGATCCACCAGTGTCATTGCATGTATGTTCTTTCACAATCCACCTATGGATCCACCAGTGTCATTGCATTTGTGCTCTTTTTACTAACAACAACGAGAGTCATTCCATGTGTGTTCTCTTTAGAGACCACACATGGATCCACCAGTGTCATTGCATGTGTGTTCTTTTTACTAACAACAACCAGAGTCATTGAGATGTGTGTTCTCTTCAGAGACCACACATGGATCCACCAGTGTCATTGCATGTGTGTTATTTTTACTAACAACAACCAGAGACATTGCATGTGTGTTATTTTCACATACCACATATGGATCCACCAGTGTCATTGCATGTGTGTTATTTTTACTAACAACAACTGGAGTCATTTCATGTGTGTTCTTTTCACATACCACATATGGATCCACCAAAGTGTCATTGAAATGTGTGTTCTCTTGGAGACCACACATGGATCTAGTAGTGTCATTGCATGTGTGTTATTTTTACTAACAACAACCAGAGTCATTGCATGTGTGTTCTTTTCACAATCCGCCTATGGATCCACCAGTGTCATTTCATGTGTGTTCTTTTCACATACCACATATGGATCCACCAGTGTCATTGACATGTGTGTTCTCTTCAGAGACCACACATGGATCCACCAGTGTCATTGCATGTCTGTTCTTTTTACTAACAACAACAGGAGCCATTGCATGAGTGTTCTTTTCACATACCACATATGGATCCACCAGTGTCATTGCATGTGTGTTCGCTTCACATACCACATATGGATCCACCAGTGTCATTGCATGTGTGCTCTTTTCACAATCCACATATGGATCCACCAGTGTCATTGCATGTGTGTTCTTTTTACTAACAACAACTAGAGTCATTGCATGTGTGTTCTTTTCACATACCACATATGGATACACCAGTGTCATTGCATGTGTGTTCTTTTTAATAACAACAACTGGAGTCATTGCATGTGTGTTCTTTTCACAATCCACCTATGGATCCAACAGTGTCATTGCTTGTGTGATCTTTTTACTAACAACAACCAGAGTGATTGCAGGTGTGTTCTCTAAATAGACCACACATGGATCCACCAGTGTCATTGCATGTGTGTTCTTTTTACTAACAACAACCAGTCATTGAAATGTGTGTTCTCTTCGGAGACCACACATGGATCCACCAGTGTCATTGCATGTGTGTTCTTTTTACTAACAACAACCAGAGTCATTGCATGTGTGTTATTTTCACATAGCACATATGGATCCACAAGTGTCATTGCATGTGTGTTCTTTTTAATAACAACAACTGGAGTCATTTCATGTGTGTTCTTTTCACATACCACATATGGATCCACCAGTGTCATTGCATGTGTGTTCTTTTTACTAACAACATCTAGAGTCATTGCATGTGTGTTCTTTTCACAATCCACCTATGGATCCACTAGTGTCATTGCATGTGTGTTCTTTTTAGTAACAATAACCAAAGTCATTACATGTGTGTTCTTTTCACATACCACATATGGATCCACCAGTGTCATTGAAATGTGTGTTCTCTTCAGAGACCACACATGGATCCACCAGTGTCATTACATGTGTGTTCTTTTTACTAACAACAACTGGAGTCATTGCATTTGTGTTCTTTTCACATACCACATATGGATCCACCAGTGTCATTGCATGTGTGCTCTTTTCACAATCCACCTATGGATCCACCAGTGTTATTGCATGTGTGTTCTTTTTACTAACGACAACTGGAGTCATTGCATATGTGTTCTTTTCACATACCACATATGGATGCACCAGTGTCAGTGCATGTGTGCTCTTTTCACAATCCACCTATGGATCCACTAGTGTCATTGGATGTGTGTTCGTTTTACTAACAACAACCAGAGTCATTGCATGTGTGTTCTTTTTACTAACATCAACTGGAGTCATTTCATGTGTGTTCTTTTCACATACCACATATGGATCCACCAGTGTCATTGCATGTGTGTTCTTTTTACTAACAACATCTAGAGTCATTGCATGTGTGTTCTTTTCACAATCCACCTATGGATCCACCAGTGTCATTGCATGTGTGTTCTTTTTACTAACAACGACTAGAGTCATTTCATGTGTGTTCTTTTCACATACCACATATGGATCCACTAGTGTCATTGAAATGTGTGTTCTCTTCAGAGACCACACATGGATCCACCAGTGTCATTGCATGTGTGTTCTTTTTACTAACAACAAACAGATTCATTGCATGTGTGTTCTTTTCACATACCACATATGGATCCACTAGTGTCATTGCATGTGTGTTATTTTTACTAACAACAACTGGAGTCATTTCATGTGTGTTCTTTTGATATACCACATATGGATCCACTAGTGTCATTGCATCTATGCTCTTTTCACAATCCACCTATGGATCCACCAGTGTCATTGCATTCGTGTTCTTTTTACCCACAACAACCAGAGTCATTGCATGTGTGTTCTTTTCACATACCACATATGTATCCACCAGTGTCATCGCATGTGTGTTCTTTTCACAATCCACCTATGGATCCACTAGTGTCATTGCATGTGTGCTATTTTTACTAACAACAACCAGAGTCATTGCATGTGTGTTCTCTTTAGAGACCACACAAGGATCCACTAGTGTCATTGCATGTGTGTTCTTTTTACTAACAACAACCAGAGTCATGGAAATGTGTGTTCTCTTCAGAGACCACACATGGATCCACCAGTGTCATTGCATGTGTGTTCTTTTTACTAACAACAACCAGAGTCATTGCATGTGTGTTATTTTGACATACCACATATGATATGGGGTGGCCCGATCTTCTCAGTAAGCGGATGGCGATGATGATGGTGGATGATAGATAACTAGCCTGTAGCTATGAACTCTCCCGCTCGATCCCTGATGCCAATGCAACAGCTCTCGAACCTTGTAGGATATTCACAACACCACGCTCTTGCGCATGCAGCCGTGACCACGAACGGTAGTCTGCAATCTACTAATTCCCAATGGAACAACAGATCACACTCAATTATAGTTGGTAGATTCGAACACAGGGTAATTCCAGAGGTTCTATGAAAGAAACAACTCCAAAATATTTTAACGTGGTCTTCCCCCTAACTTGTGACGGCTACAAAGGTTTATATGAGGGCTGGGGCGTCCTCCCCTCTAAACGGGCCTAAAAACAGCCATAACTTGGCCCAAACTGACTCGGTTCGACTCAAACTGATACATACCGACCCATATATGGGTTCGGCCTTATTGGCACGCAGTCCAAACGTCGCGGAACACCTCAAACATGTAATTCTAGGTGCGCCATCTCTCTCTCTTGCTCATACGTGATTTCTTCATTGCCTCCTAGTGCGCATGCCTCCCGCTCCTCCCTCGCGCACTTGTTGATATTGGAAATCAGCGCTTGTCCTTCTTGCTGCAACTCTCCTCCTCCTCGCGCAACACTTGTGTTATCAATAAACCTGATCATACAAAGATGCATAGACTTAGGTAGTATAAAGTTCTCATTAAGTAAAACATCAGGTTCAATTAAGAATGAATTCACCTGATAGTCATTATTGATTTGACTCAATATTTCCTTCCATTCAGCAATGAATCATCATAATCCTCAGATATATCCTCATCATCCTCCCTTTCTTCATGAAAAGCCGTCCTCGGCTTTAGGTAAGCTGAAAGTGGGAGAAACAAAAAGAACAACGTGTACGCAAAGTATATGTATATATAACATGTTGTATTATTGTTGTTCACATGAAAAGTATGTCCAGTATACATCAAGCAACTTAAATTGCAGGTATAAGTGAAGTACAAAGAATCATGATCATGGTGAAAAACAACTAAATAGATAGTCTTGTTCTTCAATATTAAATTCATTTTTCTTAAAGAAGATCTATGATCAAATTTGTGGACAAGATCTAACCAATTCAATATGTGTGAAAACCAAAATGATTCACACCATGCTTCAACTGCGCTACTCTGATTAATATAAACATGATCATGTTGTCCAGTATGGAAGATGCAACTCAATTTGCAAATATAAGTGAAGTATAGATCAGTAGCATAGCTAGACAAAGACTTTTGGGACAAACACAAAGGATATGAAAACTTGGGTTCAATTCTAGCAAGATTACAACGATCCAACATAGGTAAAATTACTTGTGTTGGCTGTATTATATCAACTAGATCTGACTTTAGTTTCATACTATCACAAATTTCAGCATATGTCCCACAACAAGTCATCGACACACAACAAGTATGGCTGAAAACAGCATGTTTCAGTTCAGCGATTCTATCACAAGTAATGCATATGTGATCCACAAGAAAATTTTCATGCATGCTATATTCACCAATTAGATTGAAAGTGAAACAAGGAGAATATGTGCTAGAATTTAGACATGAAATTTCAGAAATCTTGTCCATAGCACTACTCATACTCATAGGTTCATTTAGCATGATGGAAAACACAATATCAGCAGGTGGTATTCAAGCAAGTATTTCTTTATGTGTAATCAGTACCACAGGATCAAAATTAGAATTTGGTAAACTATCACATGGTGCTGAAACAATAGTGTAAGGCAAATCACAAGGAGGCTTCAGTAAAGGAATAAACTCACAATATGTGGCACATGTTGGCTGAAGCTCCAAATTAGTACCAATGTCATCAACAATCTTCTCAGCTGTAGTAGGTACTACGGCATCCTCCTCAAGTGACAATACCAGATCGTGTGATGCAGGTTGTAAAATAGGCGGCTCCCTTTCTTCAAAAGCAACCTGTACATCACAAGATACAACACTAGGAGTAGACATGATTACGTTAGTAGACAACTCACATGTCTCATTAGTGTCCACTCTCAAAATTTCTGGAATAGGCCATTTGTAGTTGTTCAAAAACATAGAACGTAGAAATTGCTTGAAATCTTCCCAAAGGATTTTTTTACCCATGACACCATACACAATCCTTGCGTCCTTCCACCAACGAGCTACCTCTTCATCCACACGTCGGTGAGCAAGAATGTATTCTATATGGCTATTAAACTTGCTATCGAAAGTACGACATCTCGCAAAACCAAATCCCATATCAATTTCCCAAATCTGATATTCTGCGGGTGTGGCGGAACTTTCCAATCGCCACTTGATTGTAGTTGGATCATATGCCATGCCAACCACAATAGCTAAATAGTCATGGTAAACATCATCTGATTTCTGCATCACATCAACACTAGTAGAAGTCATGATTAGTACATTAGTGCAAAAACACAAAATTGTTTTGGTGGCACACTCACAACTCACTCAAAACCGACAAGAAAGCGATCTTACCGTTCCAAAGTGAATAGTGATGCTTACCAATTCGAAATCAAAGACTGATGCACTGATGTGATGAAGTGAATACCAAAGGTATAGAGAACGATCGCAAGGCACACAGGTTATTTATGGTGGAGCTGTAGGTATGGTATCCTAACTACACCGCAAACAAGTCCTAGTGCTGATCGTATGACAAAGACCCACGGAAACACACACGGTGGAGATAAATGGGGCAATTGCAACTATAAAAATGAGCTCAATAAAGTAAGGTATGTTAGAGGAATGCTCGTGTTGCAATGCACAAGGAGAGACGCTAGCAATGTCTCAACGAAACGGGCACAAGATTGCTAAACTGGCGACCTGGCAGCACTAAGCACGCTAGTCTCGTAGGATAGTTTTAGACACAAAGAAAGGCTTACTAAGGCTTATAAGGATAGGTACGCTATGTGGACTCAGTAAAAAAAATAAACAAAAAAAGAAAAAAAAATTGACCTGAGAATTGGTCTCTGCCACGGCAGAAAAATAGCCTAAAATCCTGCCGCGGCAGGATGGCGGCAGAATTTTTTTTTGCTCGTATGAGGGCAGACCGGTCTGTGGTGAGGCGACGGTCAAAATTATTTTCCACGCCGGAGCACAGACCTGTCTGCGGTCAGGCGTGAACCAGCGAGCCAATTTTTTTTATTCCGACTTGCCAAGCAGTACGCAACTAGGACTCTTTACTTGGTCGGATCTGACTCGGTTCGACTCAAACTGATATATACCGACCCATATATGGGTTCGGCCTTATTGGCACGCAGTCCAAACGTCGCGGAACACCTCAAACATGTAATTCATGGTGCGCCATCTCTCTCTCTTGCTCATACGTGATTTCTTCATTGCCTCCTAGTGCGCATGCCTCCCGCTCCTCCCTCGCGCACTTGTTGATATTGGAAATCAGCGCTTGTCCTTCTTGCTGCAACTCTCCTCCTCCTCGCGCAACGCTTGTGTTATCAATAAACCTGATCATACAAAGATGCATAGACTTAGGTAGTATAAAGTTCTCATTAAGTAAAACATCAGGTTCAATTAAGAATGAATTCACCTGATAGTCATTATTGATTTGACTCAATATTTACTTCGATTCAGCAAATGTAATCATCATAATCCCTGTATATATCCTCATCAACATATGGATCCACTAGTGTCATTGAAATGTGTGTTCTTTTTACTAACAACAACTGGACTCATTTCATCTGTGTTCTTTTCACATACCACATATGGATCCACCAGTGTCATTGCATATGTGTTCTTTTCACAATCCACCTCTGGATCCACTAGTGTCATTGCATGTGTGATTTTTTACCAACAACAACCACAGTCATTGCATGTGTGCTCTTCAGAAACCACACATGGATCCACCAGTGTCATTGCATGTGTGTCCTTTTTACTAACAACAACCAGAGTCATTGAAACGTGTGTTCTTTTTACTAACAACAACCAGAGTCATTGCATGTGTGTTCTTTTCATGTACCACACATGGATTCACTAGTGTCATTGCATGTGTGTTGTTTTCACAATCCACCTATGGATCCACCAGTGTCATTGCATGTGTGATTTTTTTACTAACAACAACCAGAGTCATTTCATGTGTGTTCTTTTCACATACCACATACGGATCCACCAGTGTCATTCAAATGTGTGTTCTCTTAAGAGACCACACATGGATCCACCAGTGTTATTGCATGTGTGTTCTTGTCACTAACAACAACCAGAGTCATTGCTTGTGTGTTCTTTTCACATACCACATATGGATCCACTAGTGTCATTGCATGTGTGTTCTTTTCACAATCCACCTATGGATCCACTAGTGTCATTGCATGTGTGTTCCTTTTACTAACAACAACCAAAGTCATTACATGTGTGTTCTTTTCATATACCACATATGGATCCACCAATGTCATTGAAATATGTGTTCTCTTCAGAGACCACACATGGATCCACCAGTGTCATTACATGTGTGTTCTTTTTACTAACAACAACTGGAGTCATTGCATGTGTGTTCTTTTCACATACCACATATGGATCCACCAGTGTCATTGCATGTGTGATCTTTTCACAATCCACCTATGCATCCACCAGTGTCATTGCATGTGTGTTCTTTTTACTAACAACAACTAGAGTCATTGCATGTGTGTTCTTTTCACATACCACATATGGATCCACCAGTGTCATTGCATGTGTGCTCTTTTCACAATCCACCTATGAATCCACCAGTGTCATTGCATGTGTGCTCTTTTTTACTAACAACAACCAGAGTCGTTCCATGTGTGTTCTCTTCAGAGACCACACATGGATCCACCATTGTCATTGCACGTGTGTTCTTTTTACTAACAACAACCAGAGTCATTGCTTGTGTGTTCTTTTCACATACCACATATGGATCCACTAGTGTCATTGCATGTGTGTTCTTTTCACAATCCACCTATGGATCCACTAGTGTCATTGCATGTGTGTTCCTTTTACTAACAACAACCAAAGTCATTACATGTGTGTTCTTTTCATATACCACATATGGATCCACCAGTGTCATTGAAATGTGTTTTCTCTTTAGAGACCACGCATGGATCCACCAGTGTCATTACATGTGTGTTCTTTTTACTAACAACAACTGGAGTCATTGCATGTGTGTTCTTTTCACATACCACATATGGATCCACCAGTGTAGTTGCATGTGTGATCTTTTCACAATCCACCTATGGATCCACCAGTGTCATTGCATGTGTGTTCTCTTTACTAACAACAGCTGGAGTCATTGCATGTGTGTTCTTTTCACATACCACATATGGATCCACTAGTGTCATTGCATGTGTGCTATTTTCACAATCCACCTATGGATCTACCAGTGTCATTGCATGTGTGCTCTTTTTTACTAACAGCAACCAGAGTCGTTCCATCTGTGTTCTCTTCAGAGACCACACATGGATCCACCATTGTCATTGCATGTGTGTTCTTTTTACTAACAACAACCAGAGTCATTAAAATGTGTGTTCTCTTTAGAGACCACACATGGATCCACCAGTGTCATTGCATGTGTGTTATTTTTACTAACCACAACCAGAGTCATTGCATGTGCGTTCTTTTCACAATCCATCTATGGATCCACCAGTGTCATTTCATGTGTGGTCTTTTCACATACCACATATGGATCCACCAGTGTCATTGACATGTGTGCTCTCTTCAGAGACAACACATGGATCCACCTGTGTCATTGCATGTGTGTTCTTTTTACTAACAACAAACAGAGTCATTGCATGTGTGTTCTCTTCAAAGACCACACATGGATCCACCAGTGTCATTGCATGTGTGTTCTTTTTACTAACAAGAACCAGAGTCATTTAAATGTGTGTTCTTTTCACATACCACATATGGATCCACCAGTGTCAATGCATGTGTGTTCGCTTCACATACCACATATGGATCCACCAGTGTCATTGCATGTGTGCTCTTTTCACAATCCACCTATGGATCCACCAGTGTCATTGCATGTGTGCTCTTTTTACTAACAACAACCAGAGTCATTGCATGTGTGTTCTCTTCAGAGACTACACATGGATGCACCAGTGTCATTGCATGTGTGTTCTTTTTACTAACAACAACCAGAGTCATTGCATGTGTGTTATTTTGACATACCACATATGGATCCACTAGTGTCATTGAAATGTGTGTTCTTTTTACGAACAACAACTGGAGTCATTTCATGTGTGTTCTTTTCACATACCACATATGGATCCACCAGTGTCATTGCATGTGTGTTCTTTTCACAATCCACCTATGGATCCAGTAGTGTCATTGTATGTAGGCTTTTTTACTAACAACAACCACAGTCATTGCATGTGTGCTCTTCAGAAACCACACATGGATCCACCAGTGTCATTGCATGTGTGTTCTTTTTAGTAACAACAACCAGAGTCATTCAAACGTGTGTTCTTTTTACTAACAATAACTAGAGTCATTGCATGTGTGTTCTTTTCACAATCCACCTATGGATCCACCAGTGTCATTGCATGTGTGATTTTTTTACTAACAACAACCAGAGTCATTTCATGTGTGTTCTTTTCACATACCACATATGGATCCACTAGTGTCATTGAAATGTGTGTTCTCTTTAGTGACCACACATGGATCCACCAGTGTTATTGCATGTGTGTTCTTGTCACTAACAACAACCAGAGTCATTGCTTGTGTGTTCTTTTCACATACCACATATGGATCCACTAGTGTCATTGCATGTGTGTTCTTTTCATAATCCACCTATGGATCCACTAGTGTCATTGCATGTGTGTTCTTTTTAGTAACAATAACCAAAGTCATTACATGTGTGTTCTTTTCACATACCACATATGGATCCACCAGTGTCATTGAAATGTGTGTTCTCTTCAGAGACCAAACATGGATCCACTAGTGTCATTACATGTGTGTTCTTTTTACTAACAACAACTGGAGTCATTGCATTTGTGTTCTTTTCACATACCACATATGGATCCACCAGTGTCATTGCATGTGTGCTCTTTTCACAATCCACCTATGGATCCACCAGTGTTATTGCATGTGTGTTCTTTTTACTAACGACAACTGGAGTCATTGCATATGTGTTCTTTTCACATACCACATATGGATGCACCAGTGTCAGTGCATGTGTGCTCTTTTCACAATCCACCTATGGATCCACTAGTGTCATTGGATGTGTGTTCGTTTTACTAACAACAACCAGAGTCATTGCATGTGTGTTCTTTTTACTAACATCAACTGGAGTCATTTCATGTGTGTTCTTTTCACATACCACATATGGATCCACCAGTGTCATTGCATGTGTGTTCTTTTTACTAACAACATCTAGAGTCATTGCATGTGTGTTCTTTTCACAATCCACCTATGGATCCACCAGTGTCATTGCATGTGTGTTCTTTTTACTAACAACGACTAGAGTCATTTCATGTGTGTTCTTTTCACATACCACATATGGATCCACTAGTGTCATTGAAATGTGTGTTCTCTTCAGAGACCACACATGGATCCACCAGTGTCATTGCATGTGTGTTCTTTTTACTAACAACAACCAGAGTCATTGCATGTGTGTTATTTTCACAATCCATACATGGATCCACTAGTGTCATTTCATGTGTGTTCTTTTCACATACCACATCTGGATCCACCAGTGTCATTGCATGTGTGTTCTTTTCACAATCCACCTATGGATCCACTAGTGTCATTGCATGTGTGTTCCTTTTACTAACAACAACCAAAGTCATTACATGTGTGTTCTTTTCATATACCACGTATGGATCCACCAGTGTCATTGAAATGTGTGTTCTCTTCAGAGACCACGCATGGATCCACCAGTGTCATTACATGTGTGTTCTTTTTACTAACAACAACTGGAGTCATTGCATGTGTGTTCTTTTCACATACCACATATGGATCCACCAGTGTCATTGCATGTGTGCTCTTTTCACAATCCACCTATGGATCCACAAGTGTCATTGCATGTGTGTTCTTTTTACTAACAACAACTCGAGTCATTGCATGTGTGTTCTTTTCACATACCACATATGGATCCACCAGTGTCATTGCATGTGTGCTCTTTTCACAATCCACCTATGGATCCACCAGTGTCATTGCATGTGTGTTCTTTTTACTAACAACAACCAGAGTCATTGCATGTGTGTTATTTTCACATAGCACATATGTATCCACCAGTGTCATTACATGTGTGTTCTTTTTACTAACATCAACTGGAGTCATTTCATGTGTGTTCGTTTCACATACCACATATGGATCCACCAGTGTCATTGAAATGTGTGTTCTCTTCAGAGACCACACATGGATCCACCAGTGTCATTGCATGTGTGTTCTTTTTACTAAGAACAACCAGAGTCATTGCATGTGTGTTATTTTCACAATCCACACGTGGATCCACTAGTGTCATTTCATGTGTGTTCTTTTCACATACCACATATGGATACACCAGTGTCATTGAAATGTGTGTTCTCATCAGAGACCACACATGGATCCACTAGTGTCATTGCATGTGTGTTTCTTTTTACTAACAACAACTGGAGTCATTGCATGAGTATTCTTTAAACATACCACATATGGATCCACCAGTGTCATTGCATGTGTGTTCTCTTCACATACCACATATGGATCCACCAGTGTCATTGCATGTGTGCTCTTTTCACAATCCACCTATGGATCCACCAGTGTCATTGCATGTGTGTTCTTTTTACTAAAAACAACCAGAGTCATTCCATGTGTGTTCTTTTCACATACCATATATGGATCCACTAGTGTCATTGCATGTGAGTTCTCTTTACTAACAACAGCTGGAGCCATTGCATTTGTGTTCTTTGCACAATCTACCTATGGATCCACTAGTGTCATTGCATGTGTGCCCTTTTTACTAACAACAACCAGAGTCATTGTATTTGTGTTCTCTTCAGAGACTCCACATGGATCCACCAGTGTCATTGCATGTGTGTTCTTTTTACTGACAACAACCAGAGTCATTGAAATGTGCGTTCTTTTCACATACCACATATGGATCCACCAGTGTCATTGCATGTGTGTTCTCTTCACATACCACATATGGATCCACCAGTGTCATTGCATGTGTGTTCTTTTCACAATCCACCTATGGATCCAGCAGTGTCATTGTATGTAGGCTTTTTTACTAACAACAACCACAGTCATTGCATGTGTGCTCTTCAGAAACCACACATGGATCCACCAGTGCCATTGCATGTGTGTTCTTTTTAGTAACAACAACCAGAGTCATTCAAACGTGTGTTCTTTTTACTAACAATAACTAGAGTCATTGCATGTGTGTTCTTTTCACAATCCACCTATGGATCCACCAGTGTCATTGCATGTGTGATTTTTTTACTAACAACAACCAGAGTCATTTCATGTGTGTTCTTTTCACATACCACATATGGATCCACTAGTGTCATTGAAATGTGTGTTCTCTTTAGTGACCACACATGGATCCACCAGTGTTATTGCATGTGTGTTCTTGTCACTAACAACAACCAGAGTCATTGCTTGTGTGTTCTTTTCACATACCACATATGGATCCACTAGTGTCATTGCATGTGTGTTCTTTTCATAATCCACCTATGGATCCACTAGTGTCATTGCATGTGTGTTCTTTTTAGTAACAATAACCAAAGTCATTACATGTGTGTTCTTTTCACATACCACATATGGATCCACCAGTGTCATTGAAATGTGTGTTCTCTTCAGAGACCACACATGGATCCACCAGTGTCATTACATGTGTGTTCTTTTTACTAACAACAACTGGAGTCATTGCATTTGTGTTCTTTTCACATACCACATATGGATCCACCAGTGTCATTGCATGTGTGCTCTTTTCACAATCCACCTATGGATCCACCAGTGTTATTGCATGTGTGTTCTTTTTACTAACGACAACTGGAGTCATTGCATATGTGTTCTTTTCACATACCACATATGGATGCACCAGTGTTATTGCATGTGTGCTCTTTTCACAATCCACCTATGGATCCACTAGTGTCATTGGATGTGTGTTCGTTTTACTAACAACAACCAGAGTCCTTGCATGTTTGTTCTTTTTACTAACATCAACTGGAGTCATTTCATGTGTGTTCTTTTCACATACCACATATGGATCCACCAGTGTCATTGCATGTGTGTTCTTTTTACTAACAACATCTAGAGTCATTGCATGTGTGTTCTTTTCACAATCCACCTATGGATCCACCAGTGTCATTGCATGTGTGTTCTTTTTACTAACAACGACTAGAGTCATTTCATGTGTGTTCTTTTCACATACCACATATGGATCCACTAGTGTCATTGAAATGTGTGTTCTCTTCAGAGACCACACATGGATCCACCAGTGTCATTGCATGTGTGTTCTTTTTACTAACAACAACCAGAGTCATTGCATGTGTGTTATTTTCACAATCCATACATGGATCCACTAGTGTCATTTCATGTGTGTTCTTTTCACATACCACATATGGATCCACCAGTGTCATTGCATGTGTGTTCTTTTCACAATCCACCTATGGATCCACTAGTGTCATTGCAAGTGTGTTCCTTTTACTAACAACAACCAAAGTCATTACATGTGTGTTCTTTTCATATACCACATATGGATCCACCAGTGTCATTGAAATGTGTGTTCTCTTCAGAGACCACGCATGGATCCACCAGTGTCATTACATGTGTGTTCTTTTTACTAACAACAACTGGAGTCATTGCATGTGTGTTTTTTTCACATACCACATATGGATCCACCAGTGTCATTGCATGTGTGCTCTTTTCACAATCCACCTATGGATCCACAAGTGTCATTGCATGTGTGTTCTTTTTACTAACAACAACTAGAGTCATTGCATGTGTGTTCTTTTCACATACCACATATGGATCCACCAGTGTCATTGCATGTGTGCTCTTTTCACAATCCACCTATGGATCCACCAGTGTCCTTGCATGTGTGTTCTTTTTACTAACAACAACCAGAGTCATTGCATGTGTGTTATTTTCACATAGCACATATGTATCCACCAGTGTCATTGCATGTGTGTTCTTTTTACTAACATCAACTGGAGTCATTTCATGTGTGTTCGTTTCACATACCACATATGGATCCACCAGTGTCATTGAAATGTGTGTTCTCTTCAGAGACCACACATGGATCCACCAGTGTCATTGCATGTGTGTTCTTTTTACTAAGAACAACCAGAGTCATTGCATGTGTGTTATTTTCACAATCCACACGTGGATCCACTAGTGTCATTTCATGTGTGTTCTTTTCACATACCACATATGGATACACCAGTGTCATTGAAATGTGTGTTCTCATCAGAGACTACACATGGATCCACTAGTGTCATTGCATGTGTGTTTCTTTTTACTAACAACAACTGGAGTCATTGCATGAGTATTCTTTAAACATACCACATATGGATCCACCAGTGTCATTGCATGTGTGTTCTCTTCACATACCACATATGGATCCACCAGTGTCATTGCATGTGTGCTCTTTTCACAATCCACCTATGGATCCACCAGTGTCATTGCATGTGTGTTCTTTTTACTAACAACAACCAGAGTCATTCCATGTGTGTTCTTTTCACATACCATATATGGATCCACTAGTGTCATTGCATGTGAGTTCTTTTTACTAACAACAACTGGAGCCATTGCATTTGTGTTCTTTGCACAATCTACCTATGGATCCACTAGTGTCATTGCATGTGTGCCCTTTTTACTAACAACAACCAGAGTCATTGTATTTGTGTTCTCTTCAGAGACTCCACATGGATCCACCAGTGTCATTGCATGTGTGTTCTTTTTACTAACAACAACCAGAGTCATTGAAATGTGCGTTCTTTTCACATACCACATATGGATCCACCAGTGTCATTGCATGTGTGTTTTTTTCACAATCCACCTATGGATCCACCAGTATCATTGCATGTGTAATCTTTTTACTAACAACAACCAGAGTCATTGCATGTGTGTTCTCTTCAGAGACCACACATGGATCCACCAGTGTCATTGCATGTGTGTTCTTTTTACTAACAACAACCAGAGTCATTGAAACGTGTGTTCTTTTCACATACCACATATGGATCCACGAGAGTCATTGCATGTGTGTTGTTTTCACAATCCACCTATGGATCCACCAGTGTCATTGCATGTGTGCTCTTTTTACTAACAACAACCAGAGTCATTGCATGTGTGCTCTTTTTACTAACAACAACCAGAGTCATTGCATGTGTGTTCTCTTCAGAGACCACACATAGATCCACCAGTGTCATTGCATGTGTGTTCTTTTTACTAACAACAACAAGAGTCATTGAAATGTGTGTTCTCTTCAGGGACCACACATGGATCCACCAGTGTCATTGCATGTGTGTTCTTTTTACTAACAACAACTAGAGTCATTGCATGTGTGTTCTTTTCACATACCACATATGGATCCACCAGTGTCATTGCATGTGTGTTCTTTTCACAATCCACCTATGGATCCACTAGTGTCATTGCATGTGTGCTCTTTTTACTAACAACAACCAGAGTCATTGCATGTGTGTTCTCTTCAGAGACCACACATGGATCCACCAGTGTCATTGCATGTGTGTTCTTTTTACTAACAAGAACCAGAGTCATTTAAATGTGTGTTCTTTTCACATACCACATATGGATCCACCAGTGTCATTGCATGTTTGTTCTTTTCACAATCCACCTATGGATCCACCAGTGTCATTGCATGTGTGATTTTTTACTAACAACAACCACAGTCATTGCATGTGTGCTCTTCAGAAACCACACATGGATCCACCAGTGTCATTGCATGTGTGTTCTTTTTACTAACAACAACCAGAGTAATTGAAACGTGTGTTCTTTTTACTAACAACAACCAGAGTCATTGCATGTGTGTTCTTTTCATGTACCACATATGGATCCACTAGTGTCATAGCATGTGTGTTCTTTTCACAATCCACCTGTGGATCCAACAGTATCATTGCATCTGTGATTTTTTTACTATCAACAACCAGAGTCATTTCATGTGTGTTCTTTTCACATACCGCATATGGATCCACTAGTGTCATTGAAATGTGTGTTCTCTTCAGAGACCACACATGGATCCACCAGTGTTATTGCATGTGTGTTCTTGTCACTAACAACAACCAGAGTCATTGCTTGTGTGTTCTTTTCACATACCACATATGGATCCACCAGTGTCATTGCATGTGTGTTATTTTCACAATCCACCTATGGATCCACTAGTGTCATTGCATGTGTGTTCTTTTTAGTAACAACAACCAAAGGCATTACATGTGTGTTCTTTTCACATACCACATATGGATCCACCAGTGTCATTGAAATGTGTGTTCTCTTCAGAGACCACACATGGATCCACCAGTGTCATTACATGTGTGTTCTTTTTACTAACAACAACTGGAGTCATTGCATGTGTGGTCTTTTCACATACCACATATGGATCCACCAGTGTCATTGCATGTGTGCTCTTTTCACAATCCACCTATGGATCCACCAGTGTCATTGCATGTGTGTTCTTTTTACTAACAACAACTGGAGTCATTGCATGTGTGTTGTTTTCACATACCACATATGGATCCACCAGTGTCATTGCATGTGTGCTCTTTTCACAATCCACCTATGGATCCACCAGTGTCATTGCATGTGTGTTCTTTTTACTAACAACAACCAGAGTCATTGCATGTGTGTTATTTTCACATAGCACATATGGATCCACCAGTGTCATTGCATGTGTGTTCTTTTTACTAACATCAACTGGAGTCATTTCATGTGTGTTCTTTTCACATACCACATATAGATCCACCAGTGTCATTGAAATGTGTGTTCCCTTCAGAGACCACACATGGATCCACCAGTGTCATTGCATGTGTTTTCTTTTTACTAACAACAACCAGAGTCATTGCATGTGTGTTATTTTCACAATCCACACGTGGATCCACTAGTGGCATTTCATGTGTGTTCTTTTCACATACCACATATGGATCCATCAGTGTCATTGAAATGTGTGTTCTCTTTAGAGACCACACATGGATCCACTAGTGTCATTGCATGTGGTCTCTTTTTACTAACAACAACTGGAGTCATTGCATGAGTATTCTTTTCACATACCACATATGGATCCACCAGTGTCATTGCATGTGTGTTCTTTTTACTAACAACAACCAGAGTCATTGAAATGTTTGTTCTATTCACATACCACATATGGATCCACAGTGTCATTGCATGTGTGTTCTTTTCACAATCCACCTATGGATCCACCAGTGTCATTGCATGTGTGCTCTTTTTACTAACAACAACCAGAGTCATTCCATATGTGTTCTCTTCAGAGACCACGCATGGATCCACCATTGTCATTGCATGTGTGTTCTTTTTACTAACAACAACCAGACTCATTGAAATGTGTGTTCTCTTCAGATACCACACATGGATCCACCAGTGTTTATGAGGGCAAACCTCTAGGGTGGCCCGATCTTCACGGATCTCGTGGTCAAATCGATGGGAAAGCGAGGGGAAAGGGAGAAGGAAGCGGAAGCGGACGCACACCCTGCGAAGAACACGATGAACACACGCAAAACACACACGATACAAGGCCGATTGCTCTCACCGGTGGCCACCGGTCTCATAGAATCCTCGCAAGGAAAGATCGGTCAATGTGCTCCCGTCAATCCCAAGCAGAGAGGAAAGAACACCTTGGAGAGGGTCTTGACATCATGGCAAAGGGACACCGATGCCAAGGCCTTGTACAACGAGGAAGGCGCGATGCAAACTCCGACGAGGTGGTGACGACAGTCGATCCCCTTTGGTAGAAGGGGATGAGGCAAAACTAGAGATTCCACAAAGGGGGTTGTCTTTAGTTTATCATCTATGCCTAAGGGATACATGAGGGGGTGGGGGCTCTATTTATAGGCCAGCCACAAGTTCAGGGGTAGTTTGGGCATAAAACTAGGGTTTGGTGCGAAATAGAGGGGTACATGGGCCAAGGGCCTAGCTGTTGGCTCGCAGGCCCATCACTTGGGCCGGACAGTCCGGGTCGGCATGACCGATCTTCATGATAGCCGGACACTCCGGTAGTGTCCGAACTGCCTTCAAATGTCCATGCCAGTCATTGGGGCAGGCGGACACTCAGCCGAAGTCGTGCGGACACCCGGCTGGTTCAAGGCGGACTCTCCGGCGATGACGGCGGAGACTCGCTCGAGCTGGCTGCCCTGGTCCATCTTCTTGGTTGACTTGGGACGATCTTGGGGACTTGGCGTTATGGATAGTAAGGTCCGCAGACGGCTGCATCAGCTCCCCTTCAAAAGAGTCGCCCCTCGACTCTTCATGCTCATCCTAAGAAGATGATGTCGAGAGACCTTCTTGATCCTAGGGTTCACCATATAGTCGTCCTTGAGAAGCTTGATGTGGCAACTCTTCAATGTTCATTCACCTTCCATGAATCCTACAAAGCTCACAACAAAAGCGAAACAACACTCAAAGAGTAGCCAATTCATGAAGATTATAGCATGAGTCCTCAAGTAGAAGGAAGTCACCTTATGATATAGAGATAGATCATTGAAGGATAGCCCTAGGTAACTCTCTTCGATTCGTCTTGTCAACTCTTTGTCCATAGAGGTTGACACGTATGCAATTGTACCTTCACACAACAAAGACCAAGCAACATATGTTTGTGTGTGATAGAGGAACATGTCATTTGTGGCATGTCCATTCTTGTTCACAACACTCTTAGCACAACTCAAGTATCGCAAACGAAATGCGTACGCAAGGTCAAACTGCATGGAAGTTAATTGAACATCATCCAAATGTGGGAACTCAAAAACTCCATATAACATCTTAGTGTGGCACTCAAAGCAAGTGACTAAAATCTTGATCAACATCTTTGATGCAAAGCTAGGAGAATTCGGCAAAAACACATGAGGAAGAATATCCAAAGCAACATCATTATGTGTGCAAACCAACCTTTGGAAAGAACAATTGTTCAATATGTTGGATGCCATACACATATCATCAAAAGCCAAAATCATGGGAGTATGAGTATCGCAAACGGTAGCAAAAACAACATGTTTGCAAACAAACCATATGAAAGAGCAAGTGGTCCTTATGTTTGTTGCAACAACAATACGAGAGACTTGGAAGCTCTCGTGACAATACATGCTCAAAATGGCATTATGGTTGCACACGAAACATCGGAAAGAGAAATTGTTCAACATTTTTGTGGCAACACACAAAGCATCCATATCCAAAAGCAATGAAACATGATTGTCACAAGGTGAAAGAATACCATTAACATGCTTGCAATCAAACCATAGGAACGAGCAATTTGTCAACATGAAAGATGCAAAGCATGCAAAAGGTATCAGAGCTGGGTTCGATCTTGAACTCACGTGGGGGATGCTCTCTAGAGCTCTTTTTGTCAACTCGTGCTCAACCGAGGTTGACATTCTTGTGCGGGTACCTACACACATCAAACACAAATGGAAGAACGTGTGTGCATGGTAGAGAAACACATCATCCATCATGACGTATCTCTTCTTGTGCACAACACCATTAGTGTGAATCAAGTATGAAAAATATGCATGGTGAGTATGCAAGTGGGGAACATGCTTATCATGGCAATCATCAAAATCTCCAAAATTTGAGAAAGCTATGGGGGCCATCTCAACATAAACCATATGAGAATTATTGTTGCAAGCAAAACAAGTGAAAGAGCAATTATTCAACTTATTGCAAGCAACGCGAGAGATTGTAAAACATTCATGACAAAGCATGGTTCGAGGGGTACCATTGGTAACATCATTGCCAGCAAAACATTGGAAAGAGCAATTGTTCAACAAAGTGCAAGCAATGATATCATCAACGTAACATTTAGAGCATGGCATATCTATGGCAACATCATCACAATCAAATAATTTCACATGCTCAACAATATGCAAAGGCAAAGTATCACATGGAAATACCAGTGAGTCATATGTGATATCACAAACATCATCCATAGCATGCCAATCATCGCAAGTCATCATGTCCACTAGTGGGATCATGGCATCATCAACACCCGTATTCTTACCTTGTTCATACCTCTCATATGAAGTGGGTGTTGTGGTAGAATTGTCCTCCATGTGGGCGACTTCTTCATCCAATATGGGGATGGCATCATCTTCATCCACCATGTACATCTTCTTGGTAGGAGGCATCATCATCTCCAAGCTTGGCGCTTCTTGATCCATGGAACCTAGCACAACATGAGGAAACACACTAGAGGTAGAGGGTAAGTCGTTAGAAATCAAAGTGGTCTCACATGACCTATCAACTACCACTCTCAACTCACTCGGTGTATCACTCATGCCGTCCAAATGGAAGCACTCAATCTCACGTATGGTGGAGTCGCTCATCTCACTCTTGTTTTCACTCAAGTGGGCTAAGTGGCTCTCATACTCACATGGGATTGGTACCACATCATCACTCAAGCATGTAGGGGTAAGCTCGGTTCTCTCAACTCCATGCGCCTCCTTTGGTGAAGGGAAAGTCCCATGCTCACCATTCTTGACCTTGTCGCTGCCATCTTGCACCTTGGCTTGTGTAGTCCTCTTGACGTACTCGTCCAACTTGGCGAAGTAGAGGTCTTCGTCTTCCTCATCCATGAAGGTGCATGCATCATCTAGGACGTCAAGTTTTGGCATTGAAGCTTGGTGGCATGGAGGGGAGCTTGCTCTTGGTGCCATTGTGGTGGTGGCACGAGTCATAGAAGGTGCCTTATGATGGTGTCGACGGAGGTCATTGGCGTGCCTTGCCAAAGGTTGATGTAGATGGCGCAACTGGTCATCCACATGATGCTCGCGACGATGCTTCTTGTCCTTGGCACTCTTCTTGGTGAGGCGTTGAAATGAGCGCAAAGCATCATTAGTCTTGGCCATCATGCTCATGGTTTTGGCGAAGTCGTTGTCCATGTCACGCTTGAAGTTGTCCATTTGATGGTGGACCTTGGTGCTCTCGAGGTGGAGGCTCCGTCTTGGTCGACATGACTTGAGGAGCTTGTCGTTGTCGTTCTTGAAGTCGTCCATGCTTGGGGAGTTATTGTTGTTGTAGAACTCCATATCACCCAAGCATGTGGAGCCATTGTCGGTGTAGTGCTCCATCATGTCATCCATGCTTGTGGAGGCATAGGCATGGTGGCTCATCGTGGATTCTTCATAGAAATCATCCTTGGTTCTGGAGTCCCTAGACATGTTTCACAAGACCAAGTGGTGTATATGGAAGTGGTAGGGGTTAGGGATACAACATCAAACCTTACTTTACCTTGGAAGATAGTATCGTGCAAGTGGCAACACTTGAGAGAAATCAAAACCAAGCAAAGTGAAGTTCACGCAGAACACCAAAACCAACTAACCACTAAAAAACACACACACACAAAGCTTATGGTGGATAGGTATGGAAGGTGGCATGTCCAAGAACAATCCAAAATCAAGATATTGTAATGGCAAGTAAAGAACCACGATGATCACAAAGCAAAACAAGTCAATCCACAAGATAGGAATATATACAAGGAAACACACACGGTGGGATAAATGGGACTTGTGCGACGGAGAAAGTTAGCTAAGAACCAAATGATTACCTAGCGAAGACTATAAGCTCGAGTCGCACAAGTGCAAGGAGAGACGCTAGTTCGATTGCACTAAATTGGTGGGCTACAAGATATGCACAATAAGTACCACCTATTTGATGTTCATCGAGCTTGCGCTTCCTATTCTATGAGGCACTTGTTTCTTTCTTTCTCTTTTTCTTCTTTTTCTTTTTCTATTTTTTTCTCTTTTTCTTTCTTTTTTCACTTGCCTCTTCCTTGTGCCAACAACTATACAAGATAACTATATGAGATAGCGCGCTCACAACTTTTGCTCGGAATTCTACAAGGTATCAAATGTGCATAGCCCAAGCAATCATAGGAGGAACTAGTCTCAATAGGTGTTTGTTGAACACAAAGATAGTGTGGCTCACAAAGGGATGCAAGTGGGGAGAAGTCGCAGAATTTTTATACCATTCGTCGCCGATCTTCACCCTTTATTGGTGGATTCCGCCTTTCTCACAGAATTTGGATAGAGTAGATAGCATGAACCACGGATATGATGATGTAGAGCTCTTTCTCCTCTTCAAAACAAGCTAAATAACACCAAAATCCGAGTTCATATGCAAAGGTTATGCTCAAAATCGTGAAGCAGATTTTTTCAACAAGTCAGGGGGCGTAGACAGACGGACAGTCCGGCCGGGCCGGATATTCCGGCCAGTTTAGGCCAGAAACTCCGGTGGGGCGGATATTCTGGTCTATTTTGGCCGGACAGTCCGGTCCGGTCGAACCAGGACTTCTAGAACACGAATGGGACGAGTGTTGGCGGAAAAACTAGGACCAAAACCTCAAATTGATGGGGGGAAATTAAGGAATTAGGCTATGGAAACGCAGGAGAAGGTAGATCAACAAGTTTAGCAAGTAATCCACGGATCAAAACCTACCAAAACACACTCAAATCACAGATCGGTCCAAAACACGAAGTTGGGGCTATTTTTTTTGGGGATTTTCGAATTTATGGGGGAAAAGACCAAATCGAGGAGAAATCTGTGGCAACCAAAAGCTGCTGATACCAGATGATGAGGGCAAACCTCTAGGGTGGCCCGATCTTCACGGATCTCGTGGTCAAATCGATGGGAAAGCGAGGGGAAAGGGAGAAGGTAGCGGAAGCGGACGCACACCTCGCGAAGAACACGATGAACACACGCAAAACACACACGATATAAGGCCGATTGCTCTCACCGGTGGCCACCGGTCCGATAGAATCCTCGCAAGGAAAGATCGGTCAACGTGCTCCCGTCAATCCCAAGCGGAGAGGGAAGAACACCTTGGAGAGGGTCTTGACGTCTTGGCAAAGGGACACCGATGCCAAGGCCTTGTACAACAAGGGAGGCGCGATGCAAACTCTGACGAGGTGGTGACGATAGTCGATCCCCTTTGGTAGAAGGGGATGAGGCAAAACTAGAGATTCCACAAAAGGGGTTGTCTTTAGTCTATCATCTATGCCTAAGGGATACATGAGGGGGTGGGGGCTCTATTTATAGGCCAGCCACAAGTTTAGGAGTAGTTTGGGCATAAAACTAGGGTTTGGTGCGAAATAGAGGGGTACATGGGCCAAGGGCCCAGCTGTTGGCTCACAGGCCATCACTTGGCCCGACAAAGTTGGCATGACCGGACAGGGTTGGTTGGCACCCGGGCATCAGGGAAAGCCGGACACTGGGTAGTGTCGGTAGTGTCCGAACCGGCCTTCTGAAAATGTCCATGCCAGGTTGGGGCAGGCCGGACACTCGGCCGAGTCGCTACCGACACTGTCAGGCTTGGACACTCCAGCTGGTTCCGGGGAGACTCTCCGAGGCGATGACGGCGGAGACTCTCGTTCTGGAGTTGGCTGCTCCTGGTCCATCTTCTTGGTTGACTTGGGGACGATCTTGGGGACTTGGCGTTGTGGATGTAGTAGCGTCCGCAGGATGGGCTGCATCAAGTGTCATTGCATGTGTGTTATTTTTACTAACAACAACCAGAGTCATTGCATGTGTGTTCTTTTCACAATCCATCTATGGATCCACCAGTGTCATTTCATGTGTGGTCTTTTCACATACCACATATGGATCCACTAGTGTCATTGACATGTGTGTTCTCTTCAGAGACAACACATGGATCCACCAGTGTCATTGCATGTGTGTTCTTTTTACTAACAACAACTGGAGTCATTGCATGAGTGTTCTTTTCACATACCACATATGGATCCAACAGTGTCATTACATGTGTGTTCTCTTCACATACCACATATGGATCCACCAGTGTCATTTCATGTGTGTTCTTTTCACATACCACATATGGAGCCACCAGTGTCATTGAAATGTGTGTTCTCTTCAGAGACCACACATGGATCCACCAGTGTCATTGCATGTGTGTTCTTTTTACTAACAACAAACAGATTCATTGCATGTGTGTTCTTTTCACATACCACATATGGATCCACCAGTGTCATTGCATGTGTGTTCTTTTTACTAACAACAACTAGAGTCATTTCATGTGTGTTCTTTTCACATACCACATATGGATCCACCAGTGTCATTGCATGTGTGCTCTTTTCACAATCCACCTATGAATCCACCAGTGTCATTGCATGTGTGTTATTTTTACTACCAATAACCAGAGTCATTGCATGTGTGTTCTTTTCACATACCACATATGGATCCACAAGTGTCATTGCATGCGTGTTCTTTTCACAATCCACCTATGGATCCACTAGTGTCATTGCATGTGTGCTATTTTTACTAACAACAATTAGAGTCATTGCATGTGTGTTCTCTTTAGAGACCACACATGGATCCACTAGTGTCATTGCATGTGTGTTATTTTTACTAACAACAACCAGAGTCATGGAAATGTGTGTTCTCTTCAGAGACCACACATGGATCCACCAGTGTCATTGAAATGGAGTCATTTCATGTGTATTCTTTTCACATACCACATATGGATCCACCAGTGTCATTGCATATGTGTTCTTTTCACAATAAACCTATGGATCCACCAGTGTCACTTCATGTGTGCTTTTTTACTAACAACAACCACAGGCATTGCATGTGTGCTCTTCAGAAACCATACATGGATCCACCAGTGTCATTGCATGTGTGTTCTTTTTACTAACAACAACCAGGGTCATTGAGACGTGTGTTCTTTTTACTAACAACAACTAGAGTCATTGTATGTGTGTTCTTTTCATGTACCACATATGGATCCACTAGTGTCATTGCATGTGTGTTCTTTTCAGAATCCACCTATGGATCCACCAGTGTCATTGCATGTGTGATTTTTTTACTAACAACAACCAGAGTCGTTTCATGTGTGTTCTTTTCACATACCACATACGGATCCACCAGTGTGATTGAAATGTGTGTTCTCTTCAGAGACCACACATGGATCCACCAGGGTTATTGCATGTGTGTTCTTGTCACTAACAACAACCAGAGTCATTGCTTGTGTGTTCTTTTCACATACCACATATGGATCCACCAGTGTCATTGCATGTGTGTTCTTTTCAGAATATACCTATGGATCCACTAGTGTCATTGCATGTGTGTTCCTTTTACTAACAACAACCAAAGTCATTACATGTGTGTTCTTTTCATATACCACATATGGATCCACGAGTGTCATTGAAATGTGTGTTCTCTTCAGAGACCACGCATGGATCCACCAGTGTCATTACATGTGTGTTCTTTTTACTAACAACAACTGGAGTCATTGCATGTCTGTTCTTTTCACATACCACATATGGATCCACCAGTGTCATTGCATGTGTGCTCTTTTCACAATCCACCTATGGATCCACCAGTGTCATTGCATGTGTGTTCATTTTACTAACAACAACTGGAGTCATTGCATGTGTGTTCTTTTCACATACCACATATGGATCCACCAGTGTCATTGCATGTGTGCTCTTTTCACAATCCTCCTATGGATCCACCAGTGTCATTGCATGTGTGTTCTTTTTACTAACAATAAACAGAGTCATTGCATGTGTGTTATTTTCACATAACACATATGGATCCAGCAGTGTCATTGCATGTGTGTTCTTTTTACTAACATCAACTGGAGTCATTTCATGTGTGTTCTTTTCACATACCACATATGGATCCACCAGTGTCATTGAAATGTGTGTTCTCTTCAGAGACCACACATGGATCCACCAGTGTCATTGCATGTGTGTTCTTTTTACTAACAACAACCAGAGTCATTGCATGTGTGTTATTTTCACAATCCACACGTGGATCCACTAGTGTCATTTCATGTATGTTCTTTTCACATACCACATATGGATCCACCAGTGTCATTGCATGTGTGTTCTTGTCACTAACAACAACCAGACTCATTGCTTGTGTGTTCTTTTCACATACCACATATGGATCCACCAGTGTCATTGCATGTGTGTTCTTTTCAGAATCCACACATGGATCCACTAGTGTCATTGCATGGGTGTTCCTTTTACTAACAACAACCAAAGTCATTACATGTGTGTTCTTTTCATATACCACATATGGATCCACGAGTGTCATTGAAATGTGTGTTCTCTTCAGAGACCACGCATGGATCCACCAGTGTCATTACATGTGTGTTCTTTTTACTAACAACAACTAGAGTCATTGCATGTCTGTTCTTTTCACATACCACATATGGATCCACCAGTGTCATTGCATGTGTTCTCTTTTCACAATCCAACTATGGATCCACCAGTGTCATTGCATGTGTGTTCTTTTTACTAACAACAACTGGAGTCATTGCATGTGTGTTCTTTTCACATACCACATATGGATCCACCAATGTCATTGCATGTGTGCTCTTTTCACAATCCACCTATGGATCCACCAGTGTCATTGCATGTGTGTTCTTTTTACTAACAACAAACAGAGTCATTGTATGTGTGTTATTTTCACATAACACATATGGATCCAGCAGTGTCATTGCATGTGTGTTCTTTTTACTAACATCAACTGGAGTCATTTCATGTGTGTTCTTTTCACATACCACATATGGATCCACCAGTGTCATTGAAATGTGTGTTCTCTTCAGAGACCACACATGGATCCACCAGTGTCATTGCATGTGTCTTCTTTTTACTAACAACAACCAGAGTCATTGCATGTGTGTTATTTTCACAATGCACACGTGGATCCACTAGTGTCATTTCATGTATGTTCTTTTCACATACCACATATGGATCCACCAGTGTCATTGCATGTGTGTTCTTGTCACTAACAACAACCAGACTCATTGCTTGTGTGTTCTTTTCACATACCACATATGGATCCACCAGTGTCATTGCATGTGTGTTCTTTTCAGAATCCACACATGGATCCACTAGTGTCATTGCATGGGTGTTCCTTTTACTAACAACAACCAAAGTCATTACATGTGTGTTCTTTTCATATACCACATATGGATCCACGAGTGTCATTGAAATGTGTGTTCTCTTCAGAGACCACGCATGGATCCACCATTGTCATTACATGTGTGTTCTTTTTACTAACAACAACTGGAGTCATTGCATGTGTGTTCTTTTCACATACCACATATGGATCCACCAGTGTCATTGCATGTGTTCTCTTTTCACAATCCACCTATGGATCCACCAGTGTCATTGCATGTGTGTTCTTTTTACTAACAACAACTGGAGTCATTGCATGTGTGTTCTTTTCACATACCACATATGGATCCACCAATGTCATTGTATGTGTGCTCTTTTCACAATCCACCTATGGATCCACCAGTGTCATTGCATGTGTGTTCTTTTTACTAACAACAAACAGAGTCATTGCATGTATGTTATTTTCACAATCCACACGTGGATGCACTAGTGTCATTTCATGTATGTTCTTTTCACATACCACATATGGATCCACCAGTGTCATTGAAATGTGTGTTCTCATCAGAGACCACACATGGATCCACTAGTGTCATTGCATGTGTGTTCTTTTTACTAACAACAACTCAAGTCATTGCATGATTATTCTTTTCACATACCACATATGGATCCACCAATGTCATTGCATGTGTGTTCTCTTCACATACCACATATGGATCCACCAGTGTCATTGCATGTTGGCTCTTTTCACAATCCACCTATGGATCCACCAGTGTCATTGCATGTGTGTTCTTTTTACTAACAACAACCAGAGTCATTCCATGTGTGTTCTTTTCACATACCACATATGGATCCACCAGTGTCATTGCATGTGAGTTCTTTTTACTAACAACAACTGGATCCATTGCATTTGTGTTCTTTTCACAATCTACCTATGGATCCACTAGTGTCATTGCATGTGTTCCCTTTTTACTAACAACCACCAGAGACGTTGTATTTGTGTTCTCTTCAGAGACCACACATGGATCCACCAGTGTCATTGCATGCGTGTTCTTTTTAGTAATAACAACCAGAGTCATTGAAATGTGTGTTCTTTTCACAATCCACCTATGGATCCACAAGTGTCATTGCATGTGTGCTCTTTTGACTAACAAAAACCAGAGTCATTGCATGTGTGTTCTCTTCAGAGACCACACATGGATCCACCAGTGTCATTGCATGTGTTTTCTTTTTACTAACAACAACCAGAGTCATTGAAATGTGTGTTCTCTTCAGAGACCACACATGGATCCACCAGTGTCATTGCATGTGTGTTCTTTTCACAATCCACCTACGGATCCACCAGTGTCATTGCATGTGTGCTCTTTTTACTAACAACAACCAGAGTCATTGCATGTGTGTTCTCTTCAGAGACCACACATGGATCCACCAGTGTCATTGCATGTGTGTTCTTTTTACTAACAACAACTAGAGTCATTGAAATGTGTGTTCTCTTTAGAGACCACATATGGATCCACTAGTGTCATTGCATGTGTGTTCTTTTTACTAACAACAACTGGAGTCATTGCATGTGTGTTCTTTTCACATACCACATATGGATCCACCAATGTCATTGTATGTGTGCTCTTTTCACAATCCACCTATGGATCCACCAGTGTCATTGCATGTGTGTTCTTTTTACTAACAACAAACAGAGTCATTGCATGTATGTTATTTTCACAATCCACACGTGGATGCACTAGTGTCATTTCATGTATGTTCTTTTCACATACCACATATGGATCCACCAGTGTCATTGAAATGTGTGTTCTCATCAGAGACCACACATGGATCCACTAGTGTCATTGCATGTGTGTTCTTTTTACTAACAACAACTCAAGTCATTGCATGATTATTCTTTTCACATACCACATATGGATCCACCAATGTCATTGCATGTGTGTTCTCTTCACATACCACATATGGATCCACCAGTGTCATTGCATGTTGGCTCTTTTCACAATCCACCTATGGATCCACCAGTGTCATTGCATGTGTGTTCTTTTACTAACAACAACGAGTCATTCCATGTGTGTTCTTTTCACATACCACATATGGATCCACCAGTGTCATTGCATGTGAGTTCTTTTTACTAACAACAACTGGATCCATTGCATTTGTGTTCTTTTCACAATCTACCTATGGATCCACTAGTGTCATTGCATGTGTTCCCTTTTTACTAACAACCACCAGAGACGTTGTATTTGTGTTCTCTTCAGAGACCACACATGGATCCACCAGTGTCATTGCATGTGTGTTCTTTTTAGTAATAACAACCAGAGTCATTGAAATGTGTGTTCTTTTCACAATCCACCTATGGATCCACAAGTGTCATTGCATGTGTGCTCTTTTGACTAACAAAAACCAGAGTCATTGCATGTGTGTTCTCTTCAGAGACCACACATGGATCCACCAGTGTCATTGCATGTGTTTTCTTTTTACTAACAACAACCAGAGTCATTGAAATGTGTGTTCTCTTCAGAGACCACACATGGATCCACCAGTGTCATTGCATGTGTGTTCTTTTCACAATCCACCTACGGATCCACCAGTGTCATTGCATGTGTGCTCTTTTTACTAACAACAACCAGAGTCATTGCATGTGTGTTCTCTTCAGAGACCACACATGGATCCACCAGTGTCATTGCATGTGTGTTCTTTTTACTAACAACAACTAGAGTCATTGAAATGTGTGTTCTCTTTAGAGACCACATATGGATCCACTAGTGTCATTGCATGTGTTTTCTTGTTACTAACAACAACCAGAGTCATTGCATGTGTGTTATTTTCACATACCACATATGGATCCACCAGCATCATTACATGTGTGTTCTTTTTACTAACAACAACCAGAGTCATTGCATGTGTGTTCTGTTCAGAGAACACACATGGATCCACCAGTGTCATTGCATGTTTGTTCTTTTTACTAACAACAACAAGAGTCATTGAAATGTGTGTTCTCTTTAGAGACCACACATGGATCCACCAGTGGCATTGCATGTGTGTTCTTTTTACTAACAACAACCAGAGTCATTGCATGTGTGTTCTTTTCACATACCACATATGGATCCACCAGTGTCATTGCATGTGTGTTCTTTTCACGGTCCACCTATGGCTCCACTAGTGTCATTGCATGTGTGCTCTTTTTACTAACAACAACCAGAGTCATTGCATGTGTGTTCTCTTTAGAGACCACACATGGATCCACCAGTGTCATTGCATGTGTGTTCTTTTTACTAACAAGAACCAGAGTCATTTAAATGTGTGTTCTTTTCACATACCACATATGGATCCACCAGTGTCATTGCATGTGTGTTCTTTTCACAATCCACCTATGGATCCACCAGTGTCATTGCATGTGTGCTCTTTTTACTAACAACAACCAGAGTCATTGCATGTGTGTTCTCTTCAGAGACTACACATGGATCCACGAGTGTCATTGCATGTGTGTTCTTTTTACTAACAACAACAAAAGTCATTGAAATGTGTGTTATCTTCAGAGACCACACATGGATCCACCAGTGGCATTGCATGTGTGTTATTTTTACTAACAACAACCAGAGTCATTGCATGCGTGTTCTTTTCACATACCACATATGGATCCACCAGTGTCATTGCACATGTGTTCTTTTCACAATACACCTATGGATCCACCAGTGTCATTGGATGTGTGCTTTTTTACTAACAACAACAAGAGTCATTGCATGTGTGTTCTTTTCACATACCACATATGGATCTAGTACTGTCATTGCATGTGTGTTCTTTTCACAATACACCTATGGATCCAGCAGTGTCATTGCATGTGTGCTTTTTTACTGACAATAACAAGAGTCATTGCATGTGTGCTCTTTTCACAATCCACCTATGGATCCACCAGTGTCATTGCATGTGTGTTCTTTTTACTAACAACAACCTGAGTCATCGCATGCGTGTTCTTTTTACTAACAACAACTAGAGCCATTGAAACGTGTGTTCTTTTCACATACCACATATGGATCCACCAGTGTCACTGCATGTGTGTTCTTTTCACAATCCACCTATGGATCCACCAGTGTCATTGCATGTGTGCTCTTTTTACTAACAACAACTAGAGTCATTGCATCTGTGTTCTGTTTAGATACCACACATGGATCTACCAGTGTCATTGAAATGTGTGTTCTCTCCAGAGACCACACATGGATCCACCAGTGTTACTGCATGTGTGTTCTTGTTACTAACAACAACCAGAGTCATTGCATGTGTGTTCTTTTCACATACCACATATGGATCCACCAATGTCATTGCATGTGTGCTCTTTTCACAATCCACCTATGGTTCCACCAGTGTCATTGCATGTGTGTTCTTTTTACTAACAACAAACAGAGTCATTGCATGTGTGTTCTCTTCAGAGACCACACATGGATCCACCAGTGTCATTGCATGTGTGTTCTTTTTACTAACAACAACAAGAGTCTTTGAAATGTGTGTTCTTTTCACATACCACATATGGATCCACCAGAGTCATTGCATGTGTGTTCTTTTCACAATCCACCTATGGATCCACCAGTGTCATTGAATGTGTGCTCTTTTTACTAACAACAACCAGAGTCATTGCATGTGTGTTCTCTTCAGAGACCACACATAGATCCACCAGTGTCATTGCATGTGTGTTCTTTTTACTAACAACAACTAGAGTAATTGAAATGTGTGTTCTCTTTAGAGACCACATATGGATCCACTAGTGTCATTGCATGTGTGTTCTTTTCACAATCCACCTACGGATCCGCCAGTGTCATTGCATGTGTGCTCTTTTTACTAACAACAACCAGAGTCATTGCATGTGTGTTTTCTTCAGAGACCACACATGGATCCACCAGTGTCATTGCATGTGTGTTCTTTTTACTAACAACAACTAGAGTCATTGAAATGTGTGTTCTCTTTAGAGACCACATATGGATCCACTAGTGTCATTTCATGTGTGTTCTTGTTACTAACAACAACCAGAGTCATTGCATGTGTGTTATTTTCACATACCACATATGGATCCACCAGCGTCATTACATGTGTGTTCTTTTTACTAACAACAACCAGAGTCATTGCATGTGTGTTCTGTTCAGAGACCACACATGGATCCACCAGTGTCATTGCATGTGTGTTCTTTTTACTAACAACAACAAGAGTCATTGAAATGTGTGTTCTCTTCAGAGACCACAAATGGATCCACCAGTGGCATTGCATGTGTGTTCTTTTTACTAACAACAACCAGAGTCATTGCATGTGTGTTCTTTTCACATACCACATATGGATCCACTAGTGTCATTGCATGTGTGTTCTTTTCACAGTCCACCTATGGCTCCACCAGAGTCATTGCATGTGTGCTCTTTTTACTAACAACAACCAGAGTCATTGCATGTGTGTTCTCTTTAGAGACCACACATGGATCCACCAGTGTCATTGCATGTGTGTTCTTTTTACTAACAAGAACCAGAGTCATTTAAATGTGTGTTCTTTTCACATACCACATATGGATCCACCAGTGTCATTGCATGTGTGTTCTTTTCACAATCCACCTATGGATCCACCAGTGTCATTGAATGTGTGCTCTTTTTACTAACAACAACTAGAGTCATTGCATGTGTGTTCTCTTCAGAGACTACACATGGATCCACGAGTGTCATTGCATGTGTGTTCTTTTTACCAACAACAACAAAAGTCATTGAAATGTGTGTTATCTTCAGAGACCACACATGGATCCACCAGTGGCATTGCATGTGTGTTCTTTTTACTAACAACAACCAGAGTCATTGCATGCGTGTTCTTTTCACATACCACATATGGATCCACCAGTGTCATTGCACATGTGTTCTTTTCACAATACACCTATGGATCCACCAGTGTCATTGCATGTGTGTTCTTTTTACTAACAACAACAAGAGTCATTGAAAAGTGTGTTCTTTTCACATACCATATATGGATCCACCAGAGTCATTGCATGTGTGTTCTTTTCACAATCCACCTATGGATCCACCAATGTCATTGAATGTGTGCTCTTTTTACTAACAACAACCAGAGTCATTGCATGTGTGCACATGGATCCACTAGTGTCATTGCATGTGTGTTCTTTTCACAATCCGCCTACGGATCCACCAGTGTCATTGCATGTGTGCTCTTTTTACAAACAACAACCAGAGTCATTACATGTGTGTTCTCTTCAGAGACCACACATGGATCCACCAGTGTCATTGCATGTGTGTTCTTTTTACTATCAACAACTAGAGTCATTGAAATGTGTGTTCTCTTTAGAGACCACATATGGATCCACTAGTGTCATTGCATGTCTGTTCTTGTTACTAACAACAACCAGAGTCATTGCATGTGTGTTATTTTCACATACCACATATGGATCCACTAGTGTCATTACATGTGTGTTCTTTTTACTAACAACAACTGGAGTCATTGCATGTGTGTTCTTTTCACACAACACATATGGATCCACCAGTGTCATCGCATGTGTGCTCTTTTCACAATCCACCTATGGATCCACCGGTGTCATTGCATGTGTGTTCTTTTAACTAACAACAACAAGAGTCATTGAAATGTGTGTTCTTTTCACATACCACATATGGATCCACCAGTTTCATTGCATGTGTGTTCTTTTCACAATCCACCAATGGATCCACAAGTGTCATTGCATGTGTGTTGTTTTTACTAACGACTAGAGTCATTGCCTGTGTGTTCTCTTCAAAGACCACACATGGATCCACTAGTTTCATTGCATGTGTGTTCTCTTCAGAGACCACACAGGGATCCACCAGTTTCATTCCATGTGTGTTCTTTTTTACTAACAACAACCATAGTCATTGAATTGTGTGTTCTCTTCAAAGACCACACATGGATCCACCAGTGTGATTGCATGTATGTTCTTTTTACTAACAACAACCAGAGTCATTGCATGTGTGTTATTTTCATATACCACATATGGATCCACCAGTGTCATTGCATGTGTGTTCTTTTTACTAACAACAACTGGAGTCATTTCATGTGTGTTCTTTTCACATACCACATATGGATCCACCAGTGTCATTGAAATGTGTGTTCTCTTCAGAGACCACGCATGGATCCACCAGTTTCATTGCATGTGTGTTCTTTTTACTAACAA
Organism: Avena insularis; assembly: GCA_023614405.1. Lineage (NCBI taxonomy): Eukaryota > Viridiplantae > Streptophyta > Magnoliopsida > Poales > Poaceae > Avena > Avena insularis. The sequence continues at coordinate 48,715 of JAJUPC010000655.1, read as the reverse complement.
CAACCAGAGTCATTGCATGTGTGTTCTTTTCACAATCCACCTATGGATCCACCAGTGTCATTTCATGTGTGTTCTTTTCATGTACCACATATGGATCCACCATTGTCATTGAAATGTGTGTTCTCTTCAGAGACCACACATGGATCCACCAGTGTCATTGCATGTGTGTTCTTTTTACTAACAACAACCAAAGTCATTGAAATGTGTGTTCTATTCACATACCACATATAGATCCACCAGTGTCATTGCATGTGTGTTCTTTTCACAATCCACCTATGGATCCACCAGTGTCATTGAATGTGTGCTCTATTTACTAACAACAACCAGAGTCATTGCATGTGTGTTCTCTTCAGAGACCACACATGGATCCACCAGTGTCATTGCATGTGTGTTCTTTTTACTAACAACAACAAGAGTCATTGAAAAGTGTGTTCTTTTCACATACCACATATGGATCCACCAGAGTCATTGCATGTGTGTTCTTTTCACAATCCACCTATGGATCCACCAATGTCATTGAATGTGTGCTCTTTTTACTAACAACAACCAGAGTCATTGCATGTGTGCACATGGATCCACTAGTGTCATTGCATGTGTGTTCTTTTCACAATCCGCCTACGGATCCACCAGTGTCATTGCATGTGTGCTCTTTTTACAAACAACAACCAGAGTCATTACATGTGTGTTCTCTTCAGAGACCACACATGGATCCACCAGTGTCATTGCATGTGTGTTCTTTTTACTAACAACAACTAGAGTCATTGAAATGTGTGTTCTCTTTAGAGACCACATATGGATCCACTAGTGTCATTGCATGTGTGTTCTTTTCACAATCCACCGATGGATCCACCAGTGTCATTGCATGTGTGCTCTTTTTGCTAACAACAACTAGAGTCATTCCATGTGTGTTCTCTTCAGAGACCACACATGGATCCACCAGTGTCATTGCATGTGTTTTCTTTTTACTAACAACAACCAGAGTCATTGAAATGTGTGTTCTCTTTAGAGACCACACATGGATCCACCAGTGTCATTGCATGTGTGTTATTTTTACTAACAACAACCAGAGTCATTGCATGTGTGTTCTTTTCACAATCCACCTATGGATCCACCAGTGTCATTTCATGTGTGTTCTTTTCACATACCACATATGGATCCACCAGTGTCATTGACATGTGTGTTTTCTTCAGAGACCACACATGGATCCACCAGTGTCATTGCATGTGTGTTCTTTTTACTAACAACAACTGGAGTCATTGCATGAGTGTTCTTTTCACATACCACATATGGATCCAACAGTGTCATTGCATGTGTGTTATCTTCACATACCACATATGGATCCACCAGTGTCATTGCATGTGTGTTCTTTTTACTAACAACAACTGGAGTCATTGCATGAATGTTCTTTTCACATACCACATATGGATCCAACAGTGTCATTGCATGTGTGTTATCTTCACATACCACATATGGATCCACCAGTGTCATTTCTTGTGTGTTCTCTTCACATACCACATATGGATCCACCAGTGTCATTGCACGTGTGTTCTTTTCACAATACACCTATGGATCCACCAGTGTCATTGGATGTGTGCTTTTTTACTAACAACAACAAGAGTCGTTGCATGTGTGTTCTTTTCACATACCACATATGGATCTAGTAGTGTCATTGCATGTGTGTTCTTTTCACAATAGACCTATGGATCCACTAGTGTCATTGCATGTGTGCTTTTTTACTAACAACAACAAGAGTCATTGTATGTGTGCTCTTCTCACAATCCACCTATGGATCCACCAGTGTCATGGCATGTGTGTTCTTTTTACTAACAACAACCTGAGTCTTTGCATGCGTGTTCTTTTTGCTAACAACAACTAGAGTCATTGAAACGTGTGTTCTTTTCACATACCACATATGGATCCACTAGTGTCATTCCATGTGTGTTCTTTTCACAATCCACCTATGGATCCACCAGAGTCATTGCACGTGTGCTCTTTTTACTAACAACAACCAGAGTCATTGCATGTGTGTTCTCTTCAGAGACCACACATGGATCCGCCAGTGTCATTGCATGCGTGTTCTTTTTACTAACAACAACTAGAGTCATTGAAATGTGTGTTCTCTTCACATACCACATATGGATCCACCAGAGTCATTGCATGTGTGTTCTTTTCACAATCCACCTATGGATCCACCAGTGTCATTGCATGTGGGCTCTTTTTACTAACAACAACCAGAGTCATTGCATGTGTGTTAAACACATGGATCCACCAGTGTCATTGCATGTGTGTTCTTGTTACTAACAACAACTAGAGTCATTGAAATGTGTGTTCTCTTTAGAGACCACATATGGATCCACCAGTGTCATTGCATGTGTGTTCTTGTTACTAACAACAACCAGAGTCATTGCATGTGTGTTATTTTCACATACCACATATGGATCCACCAGTGTCCTTACATGTGTGTTCTTTTCACTAACAACAGCTGGAGTCATTGCATGTGTGTTCTTTTCACAGACCACATATGGATCCACTAGTGTAATTGCATGTGTGCTCTTTTCACAGTCCACCTATGGATCCACCAGTGTCATTGCAAGTGTGTTCTTTTTACTAACAACAACAAGGGTCATTGAAATGTGTGTTCTTTTCACATACCACATATGGATCCACCAGTGTCATTGCATGTGTGTTCTTTTCACAATCCACCTATGGATCCACCAGTGTGATTGCATGTGTGCTCCTTTTCCTAACAACCAGAGTCATTCCCTGTGTGTTCTCTTCAGAGACCACACATGGATCCACTAGTTTCATTGCATGTGTGTTCTATTCAGAGACCACACAGGGATCCACCAGTTTCATTACATGTGTGTTCTTTTTTACTAACAACAACCATAGTCATTGAAATGTGTGGTCTCTTCAAAGACCACATATGGATCCACCAGTGTCATTGCATGTGTGTTCTTTTTACTAACAACAACCAGAGTCATTGCATGTGTGTTATTTTCATATACCACATATGGATCCACCAGTGTCATTGCATGTGTGTTCTTTTTACTAACAACAACTGGAGTCATTTCATGTGTGTTCTTTTCACATACCACATATGGATCCACCAGTGTCATTGAAATGTGTGTTCTCTTCAGAGACCACACATGGATCCACCAGTGTCATTGCATGTGTGTTCTTTTTACTAACAACAACCAGTCATTGCATGTGTGTTTTTTTCACAATCCACCTATGGATCCACCAGTGTCATTTCATGTGTGTTCTTTTCATGTACCATATATGGATCCACCATTGTCATTGCAATGTGTGTTCTCTTCAGAGACCACACATGGATCCACCAGTGTCATTGCATGTGTGTTCTTTTTACTAACAACAACCAGAGTCATTGAAATGTGTGTTCTATTCACATACCACATATAGATCCACCAGTGTCATTGCATGTGTGTTCTTTTCACAATCCACCTATGGATCCACCAGTGTCATTTCATGTGTGTTCTCTTCACATACCACATATGGATCCACCAGTGTCATTGCACGTGTGTTCTTTTCACAATACACCTATGGATCCACTAGTGTCATTGGATGTGTGCTTTTTTACTAACAACAACAAGAGTCATTGCATGTGTGTTCTTTTCACAATCCACCGATGGATCCACCAGTGTCATTGCATGTGTGCTCTTTTTGCAAACAACAACTAGAGTCATTCCATGTGTGTTCTCTTCAGAGACCACACATGGATCCACCAGTGTCATTGCATGTGTTTTCTTTTTACTAACAACAACCAGAGTCATTGAAATGTGTGTTCTCTTTAGAGACCACACATGGATCCACCAGTGTCATTGCATGTGTGTTATTTTTACTAACAACAACCAGAGTCATTGCATGTGTGTTATTTTCACAATCCACCTATGGATCCACCAGTGTCATTTCATGTGTGTTCTTTTCACATACCACATATGGATCCACCAGTGTCATTGACATGTGTGTTTTCTTCAGAGACCACACATGGATCCACCAGTGTCATTGCATGTGTGTTCTTTTTACTAACAACAACTGGAGTCATTGCATGAGTGTTCTTTTCACATACCACATATGGATCCAACAGTGTCATTGCATGTGTGTTATCTTCACATACCACATATGGATCCACCAGTGTCATTGCATGTGTGTTCTTTTTACTAACAACAACTGGAGTCATTGCATGAGTGTTCTTTTCACATACCACATATGGATCCAACAGTGTCATTGCATGTGTGTTATCTTCACATACCACATATGGATCCACCAGTGTCATTTCTTGTGTGTTCTCTTCACATACCACATATGGATCCACCAGTGTCATTGCACGTGTGTTCTTTTCACAATACACCTATGGATCCACCAGTGTCATTGGATGTGTGCTTTTTTACTAACAACAACAAGAGTCGTTGCATGTGTGTTCTTTTCACATACCACATATGGATCTAGTAGTGTCATTGCATGTGTGTTCTTTTCACAATAGACCTATGGATCCACTAGTGTCATTGCATGTGTGCTTTTTTACTAACAACAACAAGAGTCATTGTATGTGTGCTCTTCTCACAATCCACCTATGGATCCACCAGTGTCATGGCATGTGTGTTCTTTTTACTAACAACAACCTGAGTCTTTGCATGCGTGTTCTTTTTGCTAACAACAACTAGAGTCATTGAAACGTGTGTTCTTTTCACATACCACATATGGATCCACTAGTGTCATTCCATGTGTGTTCTTTTCACAATCCACCTATGGATCCACCAGTGTCATTGCACGTGTGCTCTTTTTACTAACAACAACCAGAGTCATTGCATGTGTGTTCTCTTCAGAGACCACACATGGATCCGCCAGTGTCATTGCATGTGTGTTCTTTTTACTAACAACAACTAGAGTCATTGAAATGTGTGTTCTCTTCACATACCACATATGGATCCACCAAAGTCATTGCATGTGTGTTCTTTTCACAATCCACCTATGGATCCACCAGTGTCATTGCATGTGTGCTCTTTTTACTAACAACAACCAGAGTCATTGCATGTGTGTTCCACACATGGATCCACCAGTGTCATTGCATGTGTGTTCTTTTCACAATCCACCTATGGATCCAGCAGTGTGATTGCATGTGTGCTCCTTTTCCTAACAACCAGAGTCATTCCCTGTGTGTTCTCTTCAGAGACCACACATGGATCCACCAGTTTCATTGCATGTGTGTTCTATGCAGAGACCACACAGGGATCCACCAGTTTCATTACATGTGTGTTCTTTTTTACTAACAACAACCATAGTCATTGAAATGTGTGGTCTCTTCAAAGACCACATATGGATCCACCAGTGTCATTGCATGTGTGTTCTTTTTACTAACAACAACCAGAGTCATTGCATGTGTGTTATTTTCATATACCACATATGGATCCACCAGTGTCATTGCATGTGTGTTCTTTTTACTAACAACAACTGGAGTCATTTCATGTGTGTTCTTTTCACATACCACATATGGATCCACCAGTGTCATTGAAATGTGTGTTCTCTTCAGAGACCACACATGGATCCTGATGTCATTGCATGTGTGTTCTTTTTACTAACAACAACCAGTCATTGCATGTGTGTTTTTTTCACAATCCACCTATGGATCCACCAGTGTCATTTCATGTGTGTTCTTTTCATGTACCATATATGGATCCACCATTGTCATTGCAATGTGTTCTCTTCAGAGACCACACATGGATCCTGATGTCATTGCATGTGTTTTCTTTTTACTATCAACAACCAGAGTCATTGAAATGTGTGTTCTATTCACATACCACATATAGATCCACCAGTGTCATTGCATGTGTGTTCTTTTCACAATCCACCTATGGATCCACAGAGTCATTTCATGTGTGTTCTTTTCACATACCACATATGGATCCACCAGTGTCATTGCACGTGTGTTCTTTTCACAATACACCTATGGATCCACTAGTGTCATTGGATGTGTGCTTTTTTACTAACAACAACAAGAGTCATTGCATGTGTGTTCTTTTCACAATCCACCGATGGATCCACCAGTGTCATTGCATGTGTGCTCTTTTTGCTAACAACAACTAGAGTCATTCCATGTGTGTTCTCTTCAGACACCACAAAGGGATCCACCATGTCATTGCATGTGTTTTCTTTTTACTAACAACAACCAGAGTCATTGAAATGTGTGTTCTCTTTAGAGACCACACATGGATCCACCAGTGTCATTGCATGTGTGTTATTTTTACTAACAACAACCAGAGTCATTGCATGTGTGTTCTTTTCACAATCCACCTATGGATCCACCAGTGTCATTTCATGTGTGTTCTTTTCACATACCACATATGGATCCACCAGTGTCATTGACATGTGTGTTTTCTTCAGAGACCACACATGGATCCACGATGTCATTGCATGTGTGTTCTTTTTACTAACAACAACGTGAGTCATTGCATGAGTGTTCTTTTCACATACCACATATGGATCCAACAGTGTCATTGCATGTGTGTTATCTTCACATACCACATATGGATCCACCAGTGTCATTGCATGTGTGTTGTTTTACTAACAACAACTTGATTCATTGCATGAGTGTTCTTTTCACATACCACATATGGATCCAACAGTGTCATTGCATGTGTGTTATCTTCACATACCACATATGGATCCACCAGTGTCATTTCTTGTGTGTTCTCTTCACATACCACATATGGATCCACCAGTGTCATTGCACGTGTGTTCTTTTCACAATACACCTATGGATCCACCAGTGTCATTGGATGTGTGCTTTTTTACTAACAACAACAAGAGTCGTTGCATGTGTGTTCTTTTCACATACCACATATGGATCTAGTAGTGTCATTGCATGTGTGTTCTTTTCACAATAGACCTATGGATCCACTAGTGTCATTGCATGTGTGCTTTTAGACTTACAACAACAAGTGTCATTGTATGTGTGCTCTTCTCACAATCCACCTATGGATCCACCAGTGTCATGGCATGTGTGTTCTTTTTACTAACAACAACCTGAGTCTTTGCATGCGTGTTCTTTTTGCTAACAACAACTAGAGTCATTGAAACGTGTGTTCTTTTCACATACCACATATGGATCCACTAGTGTCATTCCATGTGTGTTCTTTTCACAATCCACCTATGGATCCACCAGTGTCATTGCACGTGTGTTACTTTTACTAACAACAACGAGTCATTGCATGTGTGTTCTCTTGGAGACCACACATGGATCCTGATGTCATTGCATGTGTGTTCTTTTTTAACAACAACTAGAGTCATTGAAATGTGTGTTCTTCACATACCACATATGGATCCACCAAAGTCATTGCATGTGTGTTCTTTTCACAATCCACCTATGGATCCACAGTGTCATTGCATGTGTGCTCTTTTACTAACAACAACCAGAGTCATTGCATGTGTCTTCCACACATGGATCCACCAGTGTCATTGCATGTGTGTTCTTTTCACAATCCACCTATGGATCCAGCAGTTTGATTGCATGTGTGCTCCTTTTCCTCACAACCAGAGTCATTCCCTGTGTGTGTTCTCTTGAGACCACACATGGATCCACCATTTTCATTGCATGTGTGTTCTGTGCAGACCACAGGATCCACCGATTTCATTACATGTGTGTTCTTTTTTACTAACAACAACCATAGTCATTGAAATGTGTGGTCTCTTCAAAGACCACATATGGATCCACCAGTGTCATTGCATGTGTGTTCTTTTTACTAACAACAACTGAGTCATTGCATGTGTGTTTTTCATATACCACATATGGATCCACCTGTCATTGCATGTGTGTTCTTTTACTAACAACAACTGGAGTCATTTCATGTGTGTTCTTTTCACATACCACATATGGATCCACAGTGTCATTGAAATGTGTGTTCTCAGAGACCACACATGGATCCTGATGTCATTGCATGTGTGTTCTTTTTACTAACAACAACCAGTCATTGCATGTGTGTTTTTTTCACAATCCACCTATGGATCCACCAGTGTCATTTCATGTGTGTTCTTTTCATGTACCATATATGGATCCACCATTGTCATTGCAATGTGTGTTCTCTTCAGAGACCACACATGGATCCACCAGTGTCATTGCATGTGTGTTCTTTTTACTAACAACAACCAGAGTCATTGAAATGTGTGTTCTATTCACATACCACATATAGATCCACCAGTGTCATTGCATGTGTGTTCTTTTCACAATCCACCTATGGATCCACCAGTGTCATTTCATGTGTGTTCTCTTCACATACCACATATGGATCCACCAGTGTCATTGCACGTGTGTTCTTTTCACAATACACCTATGGATCCACTAGTGTCATTGGATGTGTGCTTTTTTACTAACAACAACAAGAGTCATTGCATGTGTGTTCTTTTCACAATCCACCGATGGATCCACCAGTGTCATTGCATGTGTGCTCTTTTTGCTAACAACAACTAGAGTCATTCCATGTGTGTTCTCTTTAGAGACCACACATGGATCCACCAGTGTCATTGCATGTGTTTTCTTTTTACTAACAACAACCAGAGTCATTGAAATGTGTGTTCTCTTTAGAGACCACACATGGATCCACCAGTGTCATTGCATGTGTGTTATTTTTACTAACAACAACCAGAGTCATTGCATGTGTGTTCTTTTCACAATCCACCTATGGATCCACCAGTGTCATTTCATGTGTGTTCTTTTCACATACCACATATGGATCCACCAGTGTCATTGACATGTGTGTTTTCTTCAGAGACCACACATGGATCCACCAGTGTCATTGCATGTGTGTTCTTTTTACTAACAACAACTGGAGTCATTGCATGAGTGTTCTTTTCACATACCACATATGGATCCAACAGTGTCATTGCATGTGTGTTATCTTCACATACCACATATGGATCCACCAGTGTCATTGCATGTGTGTTCTTTTTACTAACAACAACCTGAGTCTTTGCATGCGTGTTCTTTTCACATACCTCAGATCGATCCAACAGTGTCATTGCATGTGTGTTATCTTCACATACCACATATGGATCCACCAGTGTCATTTCTTGTGTGTTCTCTTCACATACCACATATGGATCCACAGTGTCATTGCACGTGTGTTCTTTTCACAATACACCTATGGATCCACCAGTGTCATTGGATGTGTGCTTTTTTACTAACAACAACAAGAGTCGTTGCATGTGTGTTCTTTTCACATACCACATATGGATCTAGTAGTGTCATTGCATGTGTGTTCTTTTCACAATAGACCTATGGATCCACTAGTGTCATTGCATGGGTGATTTTTACTAACAACAACAAGAGTCATTGTATGTGTGCTCTTCTCACAATCCACCTATGGATCCACAGTGTCATGGCATGTGTGTTCTTTTTACTAACAACCTGAGTCTTTGCATGCGTGTTCTTTTTGCTAACAACAACTAGAGTCATTGAAACGTGTGTTCTTTTCACATACCACATATGGATCCACTAGTGTCATTCCATGTGTGTTCTTTTCACAATCCACCTATGGATCCACCAGTGTCATTGCACGTGTGCTCTTTTTACTAACAACAACCAGAGTCATTGCATGTGTGTTCTCTTCAGAGACCACACATGGATCCGCCAGTGTCATTGCATGTGTGTTCTTTTTACTAACAACAACTAGAGTCATTGAAATGTGTGTTCTCTTCACATACCACATATGGATCCACCAGAGTCATTGCATGTGTGTTCTTTTCACAATCCACCTATGGATCCACCAGTGTCATTGCATGTGTGCTCTTTTTACTAACAACAACCAGAGTCATTGCATGTGTGTTCCACACATGGATCCACCAGTGTCATTGCATGTGTGTTCTTGTTACTAACAACAACTAGAGTCATTGAAATGTGTGTTCTCTTTAGAGACCACATATGGATCCACCAGTGTCATTGCATGTGTGTTCTTGTTACTAACAACAACCAGAGTCATTGCATGTGTGTTATTTTCACATACCACATATGGATCCACCAGTGTCCTTACATGTGTGTTCTTTTCACTAACAACAACTGGAGTCATTGCATGTGTGTTCTTTTCACAGACCACATATGGATCCACTAGTGTCATTGCATGTGTGCTCTTTTCACAGTCCACCTATGGATCCACCAGTGTCATTGCATGTGTGTTCTTTTTACTAACAACAACAAGAGTCATTGAAATGTGTGTTCTTTTCACATACCACATATGGATCCACCAGTGTCATTGCATGTGTGTTCTTTTCACAATCCACCTATGGATCCACCAGTGTGATTGCATGTGTGCTCCTTTTCCTAACAACCAGAGTCATTCCCTGTGTGTTCTCTTCAGAGACCACACATGGATCCACCAGTTTCATTGCATGTGTGTTCTATTCAGAGACCACACAGGGATCCACCAGTTTCATTACATGTGTGTTCTTTTTTACTAACAACAACCATAGTCATTGAAATGTGTGGTCTCTTCAAAGACCACATATGGATCCACCAGTGTCATTGCATGTGTGTTCTTTTTACTAACAACAACCAGAGTCATTGCATGTGTGTTATTTTCATATACCACATATGGATCCACCAGTGTCATTGCATGTGTGTTCTTTTTACTAACAACAACTGGAGTCATTTCATGTGTGTTCTTTTCACATACCACATATGGATCCACCAGTGTCATTGAAATGTGTGTTCTCTTCAGAGACCACATGGATCCTGATGTCATTGCATGTGTGTTCTTTTTACTAACAACAACCAGTCATTGCATGTGTTTTTTTTCACAATCCACCTATGGATCCACCAGTGTCATTTCATGTGTGTTCTTTTCATGTACCATATATGGATCCACCATTGTCATTGCAATGTGTGTTCTCTTCAGAGACCACACATGGATCCCTGATGTCATTGCATGTGTGTTCTTTTTACTAACAACAACCAGAGTCATTGAAATGTGTGTTCTATTCACATACCACATATAGATCCACCAGTGTCATTGCATGTGTGTTCTTTTCACAATCCACCTATGGATCCACCAGTGTCATTTCATGTGTGTTCTCTTCACATACCACATATGGATCCACCAGTGTCATTGCACGTGTGTTCTTTTCACAATACACCTATGGATCCACTAGTGTCATTGGATGTGTGCTTTTTTACTAACAACAACAAGAGTCATTGCATGTGTGTTCTTTTCACAATCCACCGATGGATCCACCAGTGTCATTGCATGTGTGCTCTTTTTGCTAACAACAACTAGAGTCATTCCATGTGTGTTCTCTTCAGAGACCACACATGGATCCACCAGTGTCATTGCATGTGTTTTCTTTTTACTAACAACAACCAGAGTCATTGAAATGTGTGTTCTCTTTAGAGACCACACATGGATCCATCAGTGTAATTGCATGTGTGTTATTTTTACTAACAACAACCAGAGTCATTGCATGTGTGTTCTTTTCACAATCCACCTATGGATCCACCAGTGTCATTTCATGTGTGTTCTTTTCACATACCACATATGGATCCACCAGTGTCATTGACATGTGTGTTTTCTTCAGAGACCACACATGGATCCACCAGTGTCATTGCATGTGTGTTCTTTTTACTAACAACAACTGGAGTCATTGCATGAGTGTTCTTTTCACATACCATATATGGATCCAACAGTGTCATTGCATGTGTGTTATCTTCACATACCACATATGGATCCACCAGTGTCATTGCATGTGTGTTCTTTTTACTAACAACAACTGGAGTCATTGCATGAGTGTTCTTTTCACATACCACATATGGATCCAACAGTGTCATTGCATGTGTGTTATCTTCACATACCACATATGGATCCACCAGTGTCATTTCTTGTGTGTTCTCTTCACATACCACATATGGATCCACCAGTGTCATTGCACGTGTGTTCTTTTCACAATACACCTATGGATCCACCAGTGTCATTGGATGTGTGCTTTTTTACTAACAACAACAAGAGTCGTTGCATGTGTGTTCTTTTCACATACCACATATGGATCTAGTAGTGTCATTGCATGTGTGTTCTTTTCACAATAGACCTATGGATCCACTAGTGTCATTGCATGTGCTTTTTTACTAACAACAACAAGAGTCATTGTATGTGTGCTCTTCTCACAATCCACCTATGGATCCACCAGTGTCATGGCATGTGTGTTCTTTTTACTAACAACAACCTGAGTCTTTGCATGCGTGTTCTTTTTGCTAACAACAACTAGAGTCATTGAAACGTGTGTTCTTTTCACATACCACATATGGATCCACTAGTGTCATTCCATGTGTGTTCTTTTCACAATCCACCTATGGATCCACCAGTGTCATTGCACGTGTGCTCTTTTACTAACAACAACAGAGTCATTGCATGTGTGTTCTCTTCAGAGACCACACATGGATCCGCCAGTGTCATTGCATGTGTGTTCTTTTTACTAACAACAACTAGAGTCATTGAAATGTGTGTTCTCTTCACATACCACATATGGATCCACCAGAGTCATTGCATGTGTGTTCTTTTCACAATCCACCTATGGATCCACCAGTGTCATTGCATGTGTGCTCTTTTTACTAACAACAACCAGAGTCATTGCATGTGTGTTCCACACATGGATCCACCATTGTCATTGAATGTGTGTTCTTTTTACTAACAACAACTAGAGGCATTGAAATGTGTGTTCTCTTTAGAGACCACATATGGATCCACAGTCATTGCATGTGTGTTCTTGTTACTAACAACAACCAGTCATTGCATGTGTGTTATTTTCACATACCACATATGGATCCACAGGTGTCCTTACATGTGTGTTCTTTTCACTAACAACAATTGGAGTCATTGCATGTGTGTTCTTTTCACATTCCACATTTGGATCCACTAGTGTCATTGCATGTGTGCTCTTTTCACATCCACCTATCGATCCACCTGTGTCATTGCATGCGTGTTATTTTTACTAACAACAACCAGAGTCAGTGAAATGTGTGTTCTTTTCACAATCCCCCTATGGATCCACAAGTGTCATTGCATGTGTGTTCTTTTTACAATCCACCTATGGATCCACCAGTGTCATTGCATCTGTTCTTTTCCTAACAACAACCAGTCATTCCATGTGTGTTCTCTTCAGAGACCACACATGGATCCACCAGTTTCATTGCATTCATGTTATTTTTACTAACAAAAAACAGATTCATTGAAATGTGTGGTCTCTTCAAAGGCCACCTATGGATCCACCAGTGTCATTGCATGTGTGTTCTTTTTACTAACAACAACCGGAGTCATTGCATGTGTGTTCTTTCACATACCACATATGGATCCACCGGTCATAATGAAATGTGTTCTCTTGAGAGACCACACATGGATCAGTGTCATTGCATGTGTGTTCTTTTTTTTGCACCACAGGTCATATTGCATGTTTTTTTTCACAATCACCCTATGGATCATGTGTGTTCTTTTTTCCATGTTTTCTCCACATCCACATATATGGATCCACCATTGTCATCAATGTGTGTTCTTTAGAGACCACACACATGGATGCTGATGTTTTTTTCATGTTAATTTTAATTTTACTGCCACCACGTCATTGAAATGTGTGTTTTTCACATACCACATATAGATCCAGTGTCATTGCATGTGTGTTCTTTTCAATCCACCTATGGATCCACCAGTGTCATTTCATGTGTGTTCTTTTCACATAACATATGGATCTCCCAAGTGTCATTGCACGTGTGTTCTTTTCACAATACACCTATGGATCCACTAGTGTCATTGGATGTGTGCTTTTTTACTAACAACAACAAGAGTCATTGCATGTGTGTTCTTTTCACATACCACATATGGATCTAGTAGTGTCATTGCATGTGTGTTCTTTTCACAATACACCTATGCATCCACTAGTGTCATTGCATGTGTGCTTTTTTACTAACAACAAGAGTCATTGCATGTGTGCTCTTTTCACAATCCACCTATGGATCCACCAGTGTCATTGCATGTGTGTTCTTTTTACTAACAACAACCTGAGCCATTGCATGCGTGTTCTTTTTGCTAACAACAACTAGAGTCATTGAAACGTGTGTTCTTTTCACATACCACATATGGATCCACCAGTGTCATTCCATGTGTGTTCTTTTCACAATCCACATATGGATCCACCAGTGTCATTGCACGTGTGCTCTTTTTACTAACAACAACCAGAGTCATTGCATGTGTGTTCTCTTTAGAGACCACACATGGATCCACCAGTGTCATTGCATGTGTGTTCTTTTTACTAACAACAACTAGAGTCATTGAAATGTGTGTTCTCTTCACATACCACATATGGATCCACCAGAGTCATTGCATGTGTGTTCTTTTCACAATCCACCTATGGATCCACCAGTGTCATTGCATGTGTGCTCTTTTTACTAACAACAACCAGAGTCATTGCATGTGTGTTCTCTTCAGAGACCACACATGGATCCACCAGTGTCATTGCATGTGTGTTCTTTTTACTAACAACAACTAGAGTCATTGAAATGTGTGTTCTCTTTAGAGACCACATATGGATCCACCAGTGTCATTGCATGTGTGTTCTTATTACTAACAACAACCAGAGTCATTGCATGTGTGTTATTTTCACATACCACATATGGATCCACCAGTGTCCTTACATGTGTGTTCTTTTCACTAACAACAGCTGGAGTCATTGCATGTGTGTTCTTTTCACAGACCACATATGGATCCACCAGTGCCATTGCATGTGTGCTCTTTTCACAATCCACCTATGGATCCACCAGTGTCATTGCATCTGTGCTCTTTTTACTAACAACAACCAGAGTCATTGCATGTGTGTTCTCTTCAGAGACCACACGTGGATCCACCAGTGTCATTGCATGTGTGTTCTTTTTACTAACAACAACCAGAGTCATTGAAATGTGTGTTCTTTTCACATACCACATATGGATCCACCAGTATCATTGCATGTGTGTTCTTTTCACAATCCACCTATGGATCCACCAGTGTCATTGCATGTGTGTTCTTTTTACTAACAACAACCAGAGTCATTGAAATGTGTGTTCTATTCACATACCACATATGGATCCACTGTGTCATTGCATGTGTGTTCTTTTCACAATCCACCTATGGATCCACCAGTGTCATTGCATGTGTGCTCTTTTTTACTAACAACAACCAGAGTCGTTCCATGTGTGTTCTCTTCAGAGACCACACATGGATCCACCATTGTCATTGCATGTGTGTTCTTTTTACTAACAACAACCAGAGTCATTGAAATGTGTGTTCTCTTTAGAGACCACACATGGATCCACCAGTGTCATTGCATGTGTGTTATTTTTACTAACAACAACCAGAGTCATTGCATGTGCGTTCTTTTCACAATCCATCTATGGATCCACCAGTGTCATTTCATGTGTGGTCTTTTCACATACCACATATGCATCCACCAGTGTCATTGACATGTGTGCTCTCTTCAGAGACAACATATGGATCCACCAGTGTCATTGCATGTGTGTTCTTTTTACTAACAACAACCAGAGTCATTGCATGTGTGTTCTCTTCAGAGACCACACATGGATCCACCAGTGTCATTGCATGTGTGTTCTTTTTACTAACAAGAACCAGAGTCATTTAAATGTGTGTTCTTTTCACATACCACATATGGATCCACCAGTGTCAATGCATGTGTGTTCGCTTCACATACCACATATGGATCCACCAGTGTCATTGCATGTGTGCTCTTTTCACAATCCACCTATGGATCCACTAGTGTCATTGCATGTGTGCTCTTTTTACTAACAACAACCAGAGTCATTGAAATGTTTATGATCTTCAGAGACCACACATGGATCCACCCGTATCATTGCATGTGTGTTATTTTTCCTAACAACAACCAAAGTCATTGCATGTGTGTGTTCTTTTCACAATCCACCTATGGATCCACCAGTGTCATTTCATGTGTGGTCTTTTCGCATACCATATATGGATCCACCAGTGTCATTGACATGTGTGTTCTCTTCATAGACAACACATGGATCCACCAGTGTCATTGCATGTGTGTTCTTTTTACTAACAACAACTGGAGTCATTGCATGAGTGTTCTTTTCACATACCACATATGGATCCAACAGTGTCATTGCTTGTGTGTTCTCTTCACATACCACATATGGATCCACCAGTGTCATTTCATGTCTGTACTTTTCACATACCACATATGGATCCACCAGTGTCATTGAAATGTGTGTTCTCTTCAGAGACCACACATGGATCCACCCGTGTCATTACATGTGTGTTCTTTTTACTAACAACAAATAGATTCATTGCACGTGTGTTATTTTCACATACCACATATGGATCCTACAGTGTCATTGCATGTGTGTTCTTTTCACATACCACATATGGATCCACCAGTGTTATTGCATGTGTGCTCTTTTCACAATCCACCTATGCATCCACCAGTGTCATTGCATGTGTGTTCTTTTTACTAACAATAACTAGAATCATTGCATGTGTGTTCTTTTCACATACCACATATGGATCCACCAGTGTCATTGCATGTGTGCTATTTTTACTAACAACAACCAGAGTCATTGGATGTGTGTTCTCTTTAGAGACCACACATGGATCCACTAGTGTCATTGCATGTGTGTTCTTTTTACTAATAACAACCAGAGTCATGGAAATGCGTGTTCTCATCAGAGACCACACATGGATCCACCATTGTCATTGCATGTGTGTTCTTTTTACTAACAACAACCAGAGTCATTGCATGTGTGTTATTTTGACATACCACATATGGATCCACTAGTGTCATTGAAATGTGTGTTCTTTTTACTAACAACAACTGGAGTCATTTCATCTGTGTTCTTTTCACATACCACATATGGATCCACAAGTGTCATTGCATGTTTGTTCTTTTCACAATCCACCTATGGATCCACCGGTGTCATTGCATGTGTTATTTTTTACTAACAACAACCACAATCATTGCATGTGTGCTCTTCAGAAACCACACATGGATCCACCAGTGTCATTGCATGTGTGTTATTTTTACTAACAACAACTAGAGTCATTGCATGTGTGTTCTTTTCACAATCCATCTATGGATCCACCAGTGTCATTTCATGTTTGGTCTTTTCACATACCACATATGGATCCACCAGTGTCATTGACAAGTGTGTTCTCTTCAGAGACAACACATGCATCCACCAGTGTCATTGCATTGTGTTCTTTTTACTAACAACAACTAGAGTAATTGCATGAGTGTTCTTTTCACATACCACATATGGATCCAACAGTGTCATTGCATGTGTGTTCTCTTCACATACCACATATGGATCCACCAGTCACATTTCATGTGTCTTTTTTTTCACATACCACATATGGATCCACTAGTGTCATTGAAATGTGTGTTCTCTTCAGAGACCACACGTGGATCCACCAGTGTCATTGCATATGTGTTCTTTTACTAACAACAAACAAATTCATTGCACGTGTGTTCTTTTCACATACCACATATGGATCCACCAGTGTCATTGCATGTGTGTTCTTTTTACTAACAACAACTGGAGTCATTTCATGTG
The DNA here is from genome assembly GCA_023614405.1 of Avena insularis. Lineage (NCBI taxonomy): Eukaryota > Viridiplantae > Streptophyta > Magnoliopsida > Poales > Poaceae > Avena > Avena insularis. The sequence goes on along the minus strand of JAJUPC010000655.1, from coordinate 31,107 downwards.
TGTTCTTTTCACATACCACATATGGATCCACCAGTGTCATTGCATGTGTGCTCTTTTCACAATCCACCTATGGATCCACCAGTGTCATTGCACGTGTGTTCTTTTTACTAACAATAACTAGAGTCATTGCATGTGTGTTCTTTTCACATACCACATAGGGATCCACCAGTGTCATTGCATGTGTGTTCTTTTCACAATCCACCTATGGATCCACCAGTGTCATTGCATCTGTGCTCTTTTTACTAACAACAACCAGAGTCATTGCATGTGTGTTCTCTTCAGAGACCACACGTGGATCCACCAGTGTCATTGCATGTGTGTTCTTTTTACTAACAACAACAAGAGTCATTGAAATGTGTGTTCTTTTCACATACCACATATGGATCCACCAGTGTCATTGCATGTGTGTTCTTTTCACAATCCACCTATGGATCCACCAGTGTCATTGCATGTGTGTTCTTTTTACTAACAACAACCAGAGTCATTGAAATGTGTGTTCTATTCACATACCACATATGGATCCAGTGTGTCATTGCATGTGTTTTCTTTTCACAATCCACCTATGGATCCACCAGTGTCATTGCATGTGTGCTCTTTTTACTAACAACAACCAGAGTCATTCCATGTGTGTTCTCTTCAGAGACCACACATGGATCCACCAGTATCATTGCATGTGTGTTCTTTTTACTAACAACAACCACAGTCATTGAAATGTTTATGATCTTCAGAGACCACACATGGATCCACCCGTGTCATTGCATGTGTTTTATTTTTCTAACAACAACCAGAGTCATTGCATGTGTGTGTTCTTTTCACAATCCACCTATGGATCCAGCAGTGTCATTTCATGTGTGGTCTTTTCACATACCATATATGGATCCACCAGTGTCATTGACATGTGTGTTCTCTTCATAGATAACACATGGATCCACCAGTGTCATTGCATGTGTGTTCTTTTTACTAACAACAACTGGAGTCATTGCATGAGTGTTTTTTCACATACCACATATGGATCCAACAGTGTCATTGCTTGTGTGTTCTCTTCACATACCACATATGGATCCACCAGAGTCATTGCATGTGTGTTCTTTTCACATAGCACATATGGATCCACCAGTGTCATTGAAATGTGTGTTCTCTTCAGAGACCACACATGGATGCACCCGTGTCATTACATGTGTGTTCTTTTTACTAACAACAAATAGATTCATTGCACGTGTGTTCTTTTCACATACCACATATGGATCCACCAGTTGCATTGCATATTTGTTCTTTTCACATACCACATATGGATCCACCAGTGTTATTGCATGTGTGCTCTTTTCACAGTCCACCTATGGATCCACCAGTGTCATTGCATGTGTGTTCTTTTACTAACAACAACCAGAGTCATTGCATGTGTGTTCTTTTCACATACCACATATGGATCCACCAGTGTCATTGCATGTGTGCTATTTTTACTAACAACAACCAGAGTCATTGGATGTGTGTTCTCTTTAGAGACCACACATGGATCCACTAGTGTCATTGCATGTGTGTTCTTTTTACTAACAACAACCAGAGTCATGGAAATGTGTGTTCTCATCAGAGACCACACATGGATCCACCAGTGTCATTGCATGTGTGTTCTTTTTACTAACAACAACCAGAGTCATTGCATGTGTGTTATTTTGACATACCACATATGGATCCACTAGTGTCATTGAAATGTGTGTTCTTTTTACTAACAACAACTGGAGTCATTTCATCTGTGTTCTTTTCACATACCACATATGGATCCACCAGTATCATTGCATGTGTGTTCTTTTCACAATCCACCTATGGATCCACCAGTGTCATTGCATGTGTTATTTTTACTAACAACAACCACAATCATTGCATGTGTGCTCTTCAGAAACCACACATGGATCCACCAATGTCATTGCATGTGTGTTCTTTTTACTAACAACAACTAGAGTCATTGAAACGTGTGTTCTTTCTACTAACAAAAACCAGAGTCATTACCACATATGGATCCACTAGTGTCATAGCATGTGTGTTCTTTTCACAACCCATCTATGGATCCACCAGTGTCATTGCATGTGTGTTCTTTTTACTAACAACAACCAAAGTCATTCCATGTGTGTTCTCTTCAGAGACCACACATGGATCCACCATTGTCATTGCATGTGTGTTCTTTTTACTAACAACAACGAGAGTCATTGAAATGTGTGTTCTCTTCAGAGACCACACATGGATCCACCAGTGTCATTGCATGTGTGTTATTTTTACTAACAACAACCAGAGTCATTGCATGTGTGTTCTTTTCACAATACATCTATGGCTCCACCAGTGTCATTTCATGTTTGGTCTTTTCACATACCACATATGGATCCACCAGTGTCATTGACATGTGTGTTCTCTTCAGAGACAACACATGGATCCACCAGTGTCATTGCATGTGTGTTCTTTTTACTAACAACAACTAGAGTCATTGCATGAGTGTTCTTTTCACATACCACATATGGATCCAACAGTGTCATTGCATGTGTGTTCTCTTCACATACCACATATGGATCCACTAGTGTCATTTCATGTGTGTTCTTTTCACATACCACATATGGATCCACCAGTGTCATTGCATGTGTGTTCTTTTTACTAACAACAACTGTCATTTCCTGTGTGTTCTTTTCACATACCACATATGGATCCACCAGTGTCATTGCAAGTGTGCTCTTTTCACAATCCACCTATGGATCCACCAGTGTCATTTCTTGTGTGTTCTTTTCACAATCCAACTATGGTTCCACAAGTGACATTTCATGTGTGTTCTTTTTACTAACAATAATTGGAGTCATTGCATGACTGTTCTTTTCACATACCACATATGGATCCACTAGTGTCATTGAAATGTGTGTTCTCTTTAGAGACCACACATGGATCCACCAGTGTCATTACATGTGTGTTCTTTTTACTAACAACAACTAGAGTCATTGCATGTGTGTTCTTTTCACATACCACATATGGATCCACCAATGTCATTGCATGTGTGCCCTTTTCATAATCCACCTATGGATCCACTAGTGTTATTGTATGTGTGTTCTTTTTACTAACAACCAGAGTCATTGCATGTGTATTCTCTTCAGAGACCACACATGGATCCACCAGTGTCATTGAAATGTGTGTTCTCTTCAGAGACCACACATGGACCCACCAGTGTTATTGCATGTGTTTTATTTTTACTAACAACAACCAGAGTCATTGCATGTGTGTTCTTTTCACATACCACATATGGATCCACCAGTGTCATTGCATGTGTGTTCTTTTCACAATCCACCTATGGATCCACCAGTGTCATTGCATGTGTGCTATTTTTACTAACAACAACCAGAGTCATTGCATGTGTGTTCTCTTCAGAGACCACACATGGATCCACTAGTGTCATTGCATGTGTGTTCTTTTTACTAACAACAACTGGAGTCATTGCATGAGTATTCTTTTCACATACCACATATGGATCCACCAGTGTCATTGCATGTGTGTTCTTTTTACTAACAACAACCAGACTCATTGAAATGTGTGTTCTATTCACATACCACATATGGATCCACAGTGTCAATGCATGTGTGCTCTCTTCAGAGACCACACATGGATCCACTAGTGTCATTGCATGTGTGTTCTTTTTACTAACAACAACCAGAGTCATTGCATGCGTGTTCTTTTCACATACCACATATGGATCCACCAGTGTCATTGCACGTGTGTTCTTTTCACAATACACCTATGGATCCACCAGTATCATTGGATGTGTGCTTTTTTACTAACAACAACAAGAGTCATTGCATGGGTGTTCTTTTCACATACCACATATGGATCTAGTAGTGTCATTGCATGTGTGTTCTTTTCACAATACACCTATGGATCCACCAGTGTCATTGCATGTGTGATTTTATACTAACAACAACAAGAGTCATTGCATGTGTGCTCTTTTCACAATCCACCTATGGATCCACCAGTGTCATTGCATGTGTGTTCTTTTTACTAACAACAACCTGAGTCATTGCATGCGTGTTCTTTTTACTAACAACAACCTGAGTCATTGAAACGTGTGTTCTTTTCACATACCACATATGGATCCACCAGTGTCATTGCATGTGTTTTCTTTTCACAATCCACCTATGGATCCACCAGTGTCATTGCATGTGTGCTCTTTTTACTAACAACAACTAGAGTCATTGCATGTGTGTTCTCTTTAGAGACCACACATGGATCCACCAGTGTCATTGAAATGTGTGTTCTCTTTAGAGACCACACATGGTCCACGAGTGTTACTGCATGTGTGTTCTTGTTACTAACAACCAGAGTCATTGCATGTGTGTTCTTTTCACATATCACATATGGATCCACTAGTGTCATTGCATGTGTGTTCTTTTCACAATCCACCTATGGTTCCACCAGTGTCATTGCATGTGTGTTCTTTTTACTAACAACAACTAGAGTCATTGCATTACTGTTCTTTTCACATACCACATATGGATCCACCAGTGTCATTGCATGTGTGTTCTTTTTACTAACAACAACCAGAGTCATTGAAACGTGTGTTCTTTTTACGAACAACAACCAGAGTCATTGCATGTGTGTTCTTTTCATGTACCACATATGGTTCCACTAGTATCATAGCATGTGTGTTCTTTTCACAATCCACCTATGGATCCACCAGTGTCATTGCATGTGTGTTCTTTTTACTAACAACAACCCGAGTCATTCCATGTGTGTTCTCTTCAGAGACCACACATGGATCCACCATTGTCATTGCATGTGTGTTCTTTTTACTAACAACAACCAGAATCATTGAAATGTGTGTTCTCTTCAGAGCCACACATGGATCCACCAGTGTCATTGCATGTGTGTTATTTTTATAACAACAACCAGAGTCATTGCATGTGTGTTCTTTTCACAATCCATCTATGGATCCACCAGTGTCATTTCATGTTTGGTCTTTTCACATACCACGTATGGATCCACCAGTGTCATTGACATGTGTGTTCTCTTCAAAGACAACACATGGATCCACCAGTGTCATTGCATGTGTGTTCTTTTTACTAACAACAACTGGAGTCATTGCATGAGTGTTCTTTTCACATACCACATATGGATCCAACAGTGTCATTGCATGTGTGTTCTCTTCACATACCACATATGGATCCACCAGTATCATTTCATGTGTGTTCTTCTCACATACCACATATGGATCCACCAGTGTCATTGAAATGTGTGTTCTCTTCAGAGACCACACATGGATCCACCAGTGTCATTGCATGTGTGTTCTTTTTACTAACAACAAACAGATTCATTGCATGTGTGTTCTTTTCACATACCACATATGGATCCACTAGTGTCATTGCATGTGTGTTCTTTTTACTAACAACAACTGGAGTCATTTCATGTGTGTTCTTTTCACATACCACATATGGATCCACCAGTGTCATTGCATGTGTGCTCTTTTCACATACCACATATGGATCCACCAGTGTCATTGCATGTGTTTTCTTTTCACAATCCACCTATGGTTCCACCAGTTTCATTGCATGTGTGTTCTTTTTACTAACAACAACTGGAGTCATTGCATGACTGTTCTTTTCACATACCACATATGGATCCACTAGTGTCATTGAAATGTGCGTTCTCTTCAGGGACCACACATGGATCCACCAGTTTCATTACATGTGTGTTCTTTTTACTAACAACAACTAGAGTCATTGCATGTGTGTTCTTTTCACATACCACATATGGATCCACCACTGTCATTGCATGTGTGCCCTTTTCACAATCCACCTATGGATCCACCAGTGTTATTGCATGTTTGTTCTTTTTACTAACAACCAGAGTCATTGCATGTGTGTTCTCTTCAGAGACCACACATGGACCCACCAGTGTTATTGCATGTGTGTTCTTTTTACTAACAACAACTAGAGTCATTGCATGTGTGTTCTGTTCACATACCACATATGGATCCACCAGTGTCATTGCATGTGTGTTCTTTTCACAATCCACCTATGGATCCACCAGTGTCATTGCATGTGTGTTATTTTCACTAACAACAACTAGAGTCATTGCATGTGTGTTCTCTTTAGAGACCACACATGGATCCACTAGTGTCATTACATGTGTGTTCTTTTTACTAACAACAACTAGAGTCATTGCATGAGTATTCTTTTCACATACCACATATGGATCCACCAGTGTCATTGCATGTGTGTTCTTTTTAATAACAACAACCAGAGTCATTGAAATGTGTGTTCTATTCACATACCACATATGGATCCATTATGTCACTGCATGTGTGTTCTCTTCAGAGCCCACACATGGATCCACCAGTGTCATTGCATGTGTGTTCTTTTTACTAACAACAACCAGAGTCATTGCATGCGTACTCTTTTCACATACCACATATGGATCCACCAGTGTCATTGCACGTGTGTTCTTTTCACAATACACCTATGGATCCACCAGTATCATTGGATGTGTGCTTTTTTACTAACAACAACAAGAGTCATTGCATGTGTGTTCTTTTCACATACCACATATGGATCTAGTAGTGTCATTGCATGTGTGTTCTTTTCACAATACACCTATGGATCCTTCAGTGTCATTGCATGTGTGCTTTTTTACTAACAACAACAAGAGTCATTGCATGTGTGCTCTTTTCATAATCCACCTATGGATCCACCAGTGTCATTGCATGTGTGTTCTTTTTACTAACAACAACCTGAGTCATTGCATGCGTGTTCTTTTTACTAACAACAACCAGAATCATTGAAACGTGTGTTCTTTTCACATACCACATATGGATCCACCAGTGTCATTGTATGTGTGTTCTTTTCACAATCCACCTATGGATCCACTAGTGTCATTGCATGTGTGCTCTTTTTACTAACAACAACTAGAGTCATTGCATGTGTGTTCTCTTTAGAGACCACCCATGGATCCACCAGTGTTATTGAAATGTGTGTTCTCTTCAGAGACCACACATGGATCCACCAGTGTTACTGCATGTGCGTTCTTGTTACTAACAACAACCAGAGTCATTGCATGTGTGTTCTTTCCACATACCACATATGGATCCACCAGTGTCATTGCATGTGTGTTCTTTTCACAATCCACCTATGGATCCACCAGTGTAATTGCATGTGTGTTCTTTTACTAACAACAACCACAGTCATTGAATGTGTGCTCTTTTCAGAGACCACACATGGATCCACCAGTGTCATTGCATGTGTGTTCATTTTACTAACATCAACCATAGTCATTGAAACATGTGTTCTTTTCACATACCACATATGGATCCACCAGTGTCATTGCATGTGTGTTCTTTTCACAATCCACCTATGGATCCACCAGTGTCATTGCATGTGTGCTCTCTTCAGAGACCACACATGGATCCACCAGTGTTATTGCATGTCTGTTCTTATTACTAACAACAACCAGAGTCATTGGATGTGTGTTCTTTTCACATACCACATATGGATCCACCAGTGTCATTGCATGTGTGTTCTTCTCACAATCCACGTATGGTTCCACCATTGTCATTGCATGTGTGTTCTTTTTACTAACAACAACGAGAGTCATTGAAATGTGTGTTCTCTTCAGAGACCACACATGGATCCACCAGTGTCATTGCATGTGTGTTATTTTTACTAACAACAACCAGAGTCATTGCATGTGTGTTCTTTTCACAATCCATCTATGGATCCACCAGTGTCATTTCATGTTTGGTCTTTTCACATACCACATATGGATCCACCAGTGTCATTGACATGTGTGTTCTCTTCAGAGACAACACATGGATCCACCAGTGTCATTGCATGTGTGTTCTTTTTAATAACAACAACTGGAGTCATTGCATGAGTGTTCTTTTCACATACCACATATGGATCCAACAGTGTCATTGCATGTGTGTTCTCTTCACATACCACATATGGATCCACTAGTGTCATTTCATGTGTGTTCTTTTCACATACCACATATGGATCCACCAGTGTCATTGCATGTGTGTTCTTTTTACTAACAACAACTGGAGTCATTTCCTGTGTGTTCTTTTCACATACCACATATGGATCCACCAGTGTCATTGCAAGTGTGCTCTTTTCACAATCCACCTATGGATCCACCAGTGTCATTGCATGTGTGTTCTTTTCACAATCCAACTATGGTTCCACCAGTGACACTGCATGTGTGTTCTTTTTACTAACAATAACTAGAGTCATTGCATGACTGTTCTTTTCACATACCACATATGGATCCACTAGTGTCATTGAAATGTGTGTTCTCTTTAGAGACCACACATGGATCCACCAGTGTCATTACATGTGTGTTCTTTTTAGTAACAACAACTAGAGTCATTGCATGTGTGTTCTTTTCACATACCACATATGGATCCACCAATGTCATTGCATGTGTGCCCTTTTCACAATCCACCTATGGATCCACTAGTGTTATTGTATGTGTGTTCTTTTTACTAACAACCAGAGTCATTGCATGTGTATTCTCTTCAGAGACCACACATGGATCCACCAGTGTCATTGAAATGTGTGTTCTCTTCAGAGACCACACATGGACCCACCAGTGTTATTGCATGTGTGTTCTTTTTACTAACAATAACCAGAGTCATTGCATGTGTGTTCTTTTCACATACCACATATGGATCCACCAGTGTCGTTGCATGTGTGTTCTTTTCACAATCCACCTATGGATCCACCAGTGTCATTGCATGTGTGCTATTTTTACTAACAACAACCAGAGTCATTGCATGTGTGTTCTCTTCAGAGACCACACATGGATCCACTAGTGTCATTGCATGTGTGTTCTTTTTACTAACAACAACTGGAGTCATTGCATGAGTATTCTTTTCACATACCACATATGGATCCACCAGTGTCATTGGATGTGTGTTCTTTTTACTAACAATAACCAGACTCATTGAAATGTGTGTTCTATTCACATACCACATATGGATCCACAGTGTCAATGCATGTGTGCTCTCTTCAGAGACCACACATGGATCCACTAGTGTCATTGCATGTGTGTTCTTTTTACTAACAACAACCAGAGTCATTGCATGCGTGTTCTTTTCACATACCACATATGGATCCACCAGTGTCATTGCACGTGTGTTCTTTTCACAATACACCTATGGATCCACCAGTGTCATTGGATGTGTGTTTTTTTACTACAACAACAAGAGTCATTGCATTGGTGTTCTTTTCACATACCACATATGGATCTAGTAGTGTCATTGCATGTGTGTTCTTTTCACAATACACCTATGGATCCACCAGTGTCATTGCATGTGTGCTTTTATACTAACAACAACAAGAGTCATTGCATGTGTGCTCTTTTCACAATCCACCTATGGATCCACCAGTGTCATTGCATGTGTGTTGTTTTTACTAACAACAACCTGAGTCATTGCATGCGTGTTCTTTTTACTAACAACAACCTGAGTCATTGAAACGTGTGTTCTTTTCACATACCACATATGGATCCACCAGTGTCATTGCATGTGTTTTCTTTTCACAATCCACCTATGGATCCACCAGTGTCATTGCATGTGTGCTCTTTTTACTAACAACAACTAGAGTCATTGCATGTGTGTTCTCTTTAGAGACCACACATGGATCCACCTGTGTCATTGAAATGTGTGTTCTCTTTAGAGACCACACATGGATCCACGAGTGTTACTGCATGTGTGTTCTTGTTACTAACAAACACCAGAGTCATTGCATGTGTGTTCTTTTCACATATCACATATGGATCCACTAGTGTCATTGCATGTGTGTTCTTTTCACAATCCACCTATGGTTCCACCAGTGTCATTGCATGTGTGTTCTTTTTACTAACAACAACTGGAGTCATTGCATTACTGTTCTTTTCACATACCACATATGGATCCACCAGTGTCATTGCATGTGTGTTCTTTTTACTAACAACAACCAGAGTCATTGAAACGTGTGTTCTTTTTACTAACAACAACCAGAGTCATTGCATGTGTGTTCTTTTCATGTACCACATATGGTTCCACTAGTGTCATAGCATGTGTGTTCTTTTCACAATCCACCTATGGATCCACCAGTGTCATTGCATGTGTGTTCTTTTTACTAACAACAACCAGAGTCATTCCATGTGTGTTCTCTTCAGAGACCACACAAGGATCCACCATTGTCATTGCATGTGTGTTCTTTTTACTAACAACAACCAGAATCATTGAAATGTGTGTTCTCTTCAGAGACCACACATGGATCCACCAGTGTCATTGCATGTGTGTTATTTTTATAACAACAACCAGAGTCATTGCATGTGTGTTCTTTTCACAATCCATCTATGGATCCACCAGTGTCGTTTCATGTTTGGTCTTTTCACATACCACATATGGATCCACCAGTGTCATTGACATGTGTGTTCTCTTCAAAGACAACACATGGATCCACCAGTGTCATTGCATGTGTGTTCTTTTTACTAACAACAACTGGAGTCATTGCATGAGCGTTCTTTTCACATACCACATATGGATCCACCAGTGTCATTGCATGTGTGTTCTTTTTACTAACAACAACCAGAGTCATTGAAACGTGTGTTCTTTTTACTAACAACAACCAGAGTCATTGCATGTGTGTTCTTTTCATGTACCACATATGGTTCCACTAGTGTCATAGCATGTGTGTTCTTTTCACAATCCACCTATGGATCCACCAGTGTCATTGCATGTGTGTTCTTTTTACTAACAACAACCAGAGTCATTCCATGTGTGTTCTCTTCAGAGACCACACATGGATCCACCATTGTCATTGCATGTGTGTTCTTTTTACTAACAACAACCAGAATCATTGAAATGTGTGTTCTCTTCAGAGACCACACATGGATCCTGATGTCATTGCATGTGTGTTATTTTTATAACAACAACCAGAGTCATTGCATGTGTGTTCTTTTCACAATCCATCTCTGGATCCACCAGTGTCGTTTCATGTTTGGTCTTTTCACATACCACATATGGATCCACCAGTGTCATTGACATGTGTGTTCTCTTCAAAGACAACACATGGATCCACCAGTGTCATTGCATGTGTGTTCTTTTTACTAACAACAACTGGAGTCATTGCATGAGTGTTCTTTTCACATACCACATATGGATCCAACAGTGTCATTGCATGTGTGTTCTCTTCACATACCACATATGGATCCACCAGTATCATTTCATGTGTGTTCTTCTCACATACCACATATGGATCCACCAGTGTCATTGAAATGTGTGTTCTCTTCAGAGACCACACATGGATCCACCAGTGTCATTGCATGTGTGTTCTTTTTACTAACAACAAACAGATTCATTGCATGTGTGTTCTTTTCACATACCACATATGGATCCACTAGTGTCATTGCATGTGTGTTCTTTTTACTAACAACAACTGGAGTCATTTCATGTGTGTTCTTTTCACATACCACATATGGATCCACCAGTGTCATTGCATGTGTGCTCTTTTCACATACCACATATGGATCCACCAGTGTCATTGCATGTGTGTTCTTTTCACAATCCACCTATGGTTCCACCAGTTTCATTGCATGTGTGTTCTTTTTACTAACAACAACTGGAGTCATTGCATGACTGTTCTTTTCACATACCACATATGGATCCACTAGTGTCATTGAAATGTGCGTTCTCTTCAGAGACCACACATGGATCCACCAGTGTCATTGCATGTGTGTTCTTTTTACTAACAACAACTAGAGTCATTGCATGTGTGTTCTCTTTAGAGACCACACATGGATCCACTAGTGTCATTGCATGTGTGTTCTTTTCACAATCCACCTATGGATCCACCACTGTCATTGCATGTGTGCCCTTTTCACAATCCACCTATGGATCCACCAGTGTTATTGCATGTTTGTTCTTTTTACTAACAACCAGAGTCATTGCATGTGTGTTCTCTTCAGAGACCACACATGGACCCACCAGTGTTATTGCATGTGTGTTCTTTTTACTAACAACAACTAGAGTCATTGCATGTGTGTTCTGTTCACATACCACATATGGATCCACCAGTGTCATTGCATGTGTGTTCTTTTCACAATCCACCTATGGATCCACCAGTGTCATTGCATGTGTGTTATTTTCACTAACAACAACCAGAGTCATTGCATGTGTGTTCTCTTTAGAGACCACACATGGATCCACTAGTGTCATTGCATGTGTGTTCTTTTTACTAACAACAACTGGAGTCATTGCATGAGTATTCTTTTCACATACCACATATGTATCCACCAGTGTCATTGCATGTGTGTTCTTTTTACTAACAACAACCAGAGTCATTGAAATGTGTGTTCTATTCACATACCACATATGGATCCATTATGTCATTGCATGTGTGTTCTCTTCAGAGCCTACACATGGATCCACCAGTGTCATTGCATGTGTGTTCTTTTTACTAACAACAACTAGAGTCATTGCATGCGTGCTCTTTTCACATACCACATATGGATCCACCAGTGTCATTGCACGTGTGTTCTTTTCACAATACACCTATGGATCCACCAGTATCATTGGATGTGTGCTTTTTTACTAACAACAACAAGAGTCATTGCATGTGTGTTCTTTTCACATACCACATATGGATCTAGTAGTGTCATTGCATGTGTGTTCTTTTCACAATACACCTATGGATCCTTCAGTGTCATTGCATGTGTGCTTTTTTACTAACAACAACAAGAGTCATTGCATGTGTGCTCTTTTCATAATCCACCTATGGATCCACCAGTGTCATTGCATGTGTGTTCTTTTTACTAACAACAACCTGAGTCATTGCATGCGTGTTCTTTTTACTAACAACAACCAGAATCATTGAAACGTGTGTTCTTTTCACATACCACATATGGATCCACCAGTGTCATTGTATGTGTGTTCTTTTCACAATCCACCTATGGATCCACTAGTGTCATTGCATGTGTGCTCTTTTTACTAACAACAACTAGAGTCATTGCATGTGTGTTCTCTTTAGAGACCACACATGGATCCACCAGTGTTATTGAAATGTGTGTTCTCTTCAGAGACCACATGGATCCTGTGTTACTGCATGTGTGTTCTTGTTACTAACAACAACCAGAGTCATTGCATGTGTGTTCTTTCCACATACCACATATGGATCCACCAGTGTCATTGCATGTGTGTTCTTTTCACAATCCACCTATGGATCCACTAGTGTAATTGCATGTGTGTTCTTTTACTAACAACAACCACAGTCATTGCATGTGTGCTCTTTTCAGAGACCACACATGGATCCACCAGTGTCATTGCATGTGTGTTCATTTTACTAACATCAACCAGAGTCATTGAAACATGTGTTCTTTTCGCATACCACATATGGATCCACCAGTGTCATTGCATGTGTGTTCTTTTCACAATCCACCTATGGATCCACCAGTGTCATTGCATGTGTGCTCTCTTCAGAGACCACACATGGATCCACCAGTGTCATCGAAATGTGTGTTCTCTTCAGAGACCACACATGGATCCACCAGTGTTATTGCATGTATGTTCTTATTACTAACAACAACCAGAGTCATTGGATGTGTGTTCTTTTCACATACCACATATGGATCCACCAGTGTCATTGCATGTGTGTTCTTTTCACAATCCACCTATGGTTCCACCAGTGTCATTGCATGTGTGTTCTTTTTACTAACAACAACTGGAGTCATTTCATGACTGTTCTTTTCACATACCACATATGGATCCACCAGTGTCATTGAAATGTGTGTTCTTTTTACTAACAACAACTAGAGACATTTCATGTGTGTTCTTTTCACATACCACATATGGATCCACCAGTGTCATTGAAATGTGTGTTCTCTTCAGAGACCACACATGGATCCACCAGTGTCATTGCATGTGTGTTCTTTTTACTAACAACAACCAGAGTCATTGCATGCGTGTTGTTTTGACATACCACATATGGATCCACCAATGTCATTGCACGTGTGTTCTTTCCACAATACACCTATGGATCCACCAGTGTCATTGGATGTTTGCTTTTTTACTAACAACAACAAGAGTCATTGCATGTGTGTTCTTTTCACATACCACATATAGATCTAGTAGTGTCATTGCATGTGTTTTCTTTTCACAATACACCTATGGATCCACCAGTGTCATTGCATGTGTGCTTTTTTACTAACAACAAGAGTCATTGCATGTGTTCTCTTTTCACAATCCACCTATGGATCCACCAGTGTCATTGCATGTGTGTTCTTTTTACTAACAACAACCTAAGTCATTGCATGCGTGTTCTTTTTACTAACAACAACAAGAGTCATTGAAACGTGTGTTCTTTTCACATACCACATATGGATCCACCAGTGTCATTGCATGTGTGTTCTTTTCACAATCCACCTATGGATCCACCGGTGTCATTGCATGTGTGCTCTTTTTACTAACAAAAACTAGAGTCATTGCATGTGTGTTCTCTTTAGAGACCACACATGGATCCACCAGTGTCATTGAAATGTGTGTTCTCTTTAGAGACCACACATGGATCCACGAGTGTTATTGCATGTGTGTTCTTGTTACTAACAACAACTAGAGTTATTGCATGTGTGTTCTTTTCACATACCACATATGGATCCACCAGTGTCATTGCATGTGTGTTCTTTTCACAATCCACTTATGGTTCCACCAGTGTCATTGCATGTGTGTTCTTTTTACTAACAACAACTAGAGCCTTTGCATTACTGTTCTTTTCACATACCACATATGGATCCACCAGTGTCATTGCATGTGTGTTCTTTTTACTAACAACAACCAGAGTCATTGAAACGTGTGTTCTTTTTACTAACAACAACCAGAGTCATTGCATGTGTGTTCTTTTCATGTACCACATATGGATCCACTAGTGGCATAGCATGTGTGTTCTTTTCACAATCCACCTATGGATCCACCAGTGTCATTGCATGTGTGTTCTTTTTACTAACAACAACCAGAGCCATTCCATGTGTGTTCTCTTCAGAGACCACACATGGATCCACCATTGTCATTGCATGTGTGTTCTTTTTACTAACAACAACCAGAATCATTGAAATGTGTGTTCTCTTCAGAGACCACACATGGATCCACCAGTGTCATTGCATGTGTGTTATTTTTATAACAACAACCAGAGTCATTGCATGTGTGTTCTTTTCACAATCCATCTACGGATCCACCAGTGTGATTTCATGTTTGGTCTTTTCACATACCACATATCGATCCACCAGTGTCATTGACATGTGTGTTCTCTTCAAAGAAAACACATGGATCCACCAGTGTCATTGCATGTGTGTTCTTTTTACTAACAACAACTGGAGTCATTGCATGAGTGTTCTTTTCACATACCACATATGGATACAACAGTGTCATTGCATGTGTGTTCTCTTCACATACCACATATGGATCCACCAGTATCATTTCATGTGTGTTCTTCTCACATACCACATATGGATCCACCAGTGTCATTGAAATGTGTGTTCTCTTCAGAGACCACACATGGATCCACCAGTGTCATTGCATGTGTGTTCTTTTTACTAACAACAATCAGATTCATTGCATGTGTGTTCTTTTCACATACCACATATGGATCCACCAGTGTCATTGCATGTGTGTTCTTTTTACTAACAACAACTAGAGTCATTTCATGTGTGTTCTTTTCACATCCACATATGGATCCACTAGTGTCATTGCATGTGTGCTCTTTTCACATACCACATATGGATCCACCAGTGTCATTGCATGTGTGTTCTTTTCACAATCCACCTATGGATCCACCGATGTCATTGCATGTGTGCTCTTTTTACTAACAACAACTAGAGTCATTGCATGTGTGTTCTCTTTAGAGACCACACATGGATCCACCAGTGTCATTGAAATGTGTGTTCTCTTTAGAGACCACACATGGATCCACGAGTGTTATTGCATGTGTGTTCTTGTTACTAACAACAACCAGAGTCATTGCATGTGTGTTCTTTTCACATACCACATATGGATCCACCAGTGTCATTGCATGTGTGTTCTTTTCACAATCCACCTATGGTTCCACCAGTGTCATTGCATGTGTGTTCTTTTTACTAACAACAACTAGAGTCATTGCATGACTGTTCTTTTCACCTACCACATATGGATCCACTAGTGTCATTAAAATGTGCGTTCTCTTCAGAGACCACACATGGATCCACCAGTGTCATTACATGAGTGTTCTTTTTACTAACAACAACTAGAGTCATTGCATGTGTGTTCTTTTCACATACCACATATGGATCCACCACTATCATTGCATGTGTGCCGTTTTCACAATCCACCTATGGATCCACCAGTGTTATTGCATGTGTGTTCTTTTTACTAACAACCAGAGTCATTGCATGTGTGTTCTCTTCGGAGACCACACATGGATCCACCAGTGTCATTGAAATGTGTGTTCTCTTCAGAGACCACACATGGACCCACCAGTGTCATTGCATGCGTGTTCTTTTTACTAACAACAACCAGAGTCATTGAAACGTGTGTTCTGTTCACATACCACATATGGATCCACCAGTGTCATTGCATGTGTGTTCTTTTCACAATCCATCTATGGATCCACTAGTGTCATTGCATGTGTGCTCTTTTTACTAACAACAACTAGAGTCATTGCATGTGTGTTCTCTTTAGAGACCACACATGGATCCACCAGTGTCATTGAAATGTGTGTTCTCTTTAGAGACCACACATGGATCCACCAGTGTTACTACATGTGTGTTCTTGTTACTAACAACAACCAGAGTCATTGCATGTGTGTTCTTTTCACATACCACATATGGATCCACCACTGTCATTGCATCTGTGTTCTTTTCACTGTCCACCTATGGTTCCACCAGTGTCATTGCATGTGTGTTCTTTTTACTAACAACAGCTGGAGTCATTGCATGATTGTTCTTTTCACATACCACATATGGATCCACCAGTGTCATTGAAATGTGCGTTCTCTTCAGAGACCACACATGGGTCCACCAATGTCATTACATGTGTGTTCTTTTTACTAACAACAACTAGAGTCATTGCTTGTGTGTTCTTTTCACATACCACATATGGATCCACCAATGTCATTGCATGTGTGCCCTTTTCACAATCCACCTATGGATCCAACAGTGTTATTGCATGTGTGTTCTTTTTACTAACAACCAGATTCATTGCATGTGTGTTCTCTTCAGAGACCACACATGGATCCACTAGTGTTATTGCATGTGTGTTCTTGTTACTAACAACAACCAGAGTCATTGCATGTGTTCTTTTCACATACCACATATGGATCCACCAGTGTCATTGCATGTGTGTTCTTTTCACAATGCACCTATGGATCCACCAGTGTCATTGTATGTGTGTTCTTTTTACTAACAACAACTGGAGTCATTTCATGACGGTTCTTTTCACATACCACATATGGATCCACCAGTGTCATTGAAATGTGTGTTCTCTTCAGAGACCACACATGAATCCACCAGTGTTATTGCATGTGTGTTCTTTTTTACTAACAACAACCAGAGTCATTGCATGTATGTTCTTTTCACATATCACATATGGATCCACCAGTGTCATTGCATGTGTGTTCTTTTCACAATCCACCTATGGATCCATCAGTGTCATTGCATGTGTGTTCTTTTACTAACAACAACCACAGTCATCGCATGTGTGCTCTTTTCAGAGACCACACATGGATCCACCAGTGTCATTGCATGTGTGTTCATTTTACTAACATCAACCAGAGTCATTGAAACATGTCTTCTTTTCACATACCACATATGGATCCACCAGTGTCATTGCATGTGTGTTCTTTTCACAATCCACCTATGGATCCACCAGTGTCATTGCATGTGTGGTCTCTTCAGAGACCACACATGGATCCACCAGTGTCATTGAAATGTGTGTTCTCTTTAGAGACCACAGATGGATCCACCAGTGTTATTGCATGTCTGTTCTTATTACTAACAACAACCAGAGTCATTGCATGTGTGTTCTTTTCACAAACCACATACGGATCCACTAGTGTCATTGCATGTGTGTTCTTTTCACAATCCACCTATGGTTCCACCAGTGTCATTGCATGTGTGTTCTTTTTACTAACAACAACTGGAGTCATTTCATGACTGTTCTTTTCACATACCACATATGGATCCACCAGTGTCATTGAAATGTGTGTTCTTTTTATTAACAACAACTGGAATCATTTCATGTGTGTTCTTTTCACATACCAAATATGGATCCACCAGTGTCATTGAAATGTGTGTTCTCTTCAGAGACCACACATGGATCCACCAGTGTCATTGCATGTGTGTTCTTTTTACAAACAACAACCAGAGTCATTGCATGTGTGTTCTTTTCACATACCACATATGGATCCACCATTGTCATTGCATATGTGTTCTTTTCACAATCCACCTATGAATCCACCAGTGTCATTGCATCTGTGCTTTTTTACTAACAAGAACCACAGTCATTGTATGTGTGCTCTTTTCATAGACCACACATGGATCCACCAGTGTCATTCCATGTGTGTTCTTTTTACTAACAACAACCAGAGTCATTTAAACGTGTGTTCTTTTCACATACCACATATGGATCCACTAGTGTCATTGCATGTGCGTTCTTTTCACAATTCACCTATGGATCCACCTGTGTCATTGCATGTGTGCTCTTTTTACTAACAACAACTAGAGTCATTGCATGTGTGTTCTCTTCAGAGACCACATATGCATCCACCAGTGTCATTGCATGTGTGTTCTCTTCAGAGACCACACATGGATCCACTAGTGTCATGGAAATGTGTGTTCTCTATAGAGACCACACATGGATCCACCAGTGTCATTGCATGTGTGTTCTTTTTACTGACAACAACCAGAGTCATTGAAATGTGTGTTCATTTCACATACCACATATGGATCCACTAGTGTCATTGCATGTGTGTTCTTTTCACAATCCACCTATGGATCCACCAGTGTCATTGCATGTGTGCTCTTTTTACTAAAAACAACCAGAGTCATTGCATGTGTGTTCTCTTCAGAGACCACACATGGATCCACCAGTGTCATTGCATGTGTGTTCTTTTTACTAACAACAACCAGAGTCATTGAAATGTGTGTTCTCTTCAGATCACACATGGATCTACCATGTCATTGCATGTGTGTTCTTTTGCTAACAACAATCGAGTCATTGCATGTGTTATTTTCACATACCACATATTGATCCACCATTGTCATTGAAATGTGTGTTCTTTTTACTAACAACAACTGGAGTCATTTCATGTGTGTTCTTTTCACATACCACATATGTATCCACCAGTGTCATTGAAATGTGTGTTCTCTTTAGAGACCACACATGGATCCACCAGTGTTATTGCATGTGTGTACTTTTTTACTAACAACAACTAGAGTCATTGCATGTGTGTTCTTTTCACATATTACATATGGATCCACCAGTGTCATTGCATGTGTGTTCTTTTCACAATCCACCTATGGATCCACTAGTGTCATTGCATGTGTGTTCTTTTACTAACAACAACCACAGTCATTGCATGTGTGCTCTTTTCAAAGACGACACATGGATCCACCAGTGTCATTGCATGTGTGTTCATTTTACTAACATCAACCAGAGTCATTGAAACATTTGTTCTTTTCACATACCACATATGGATCCACCAGTGTCATTGCATGTGTGTTCTTTTCACAATCCACCTATGGATCCACCAGTATCATTGCATGTGTACTCTCTTCAGAGACCACACATGGATCCACCAGTGTCATTGAAATGTGTGTTCTCTTCAGAGACCACACATGGATCCACTAGTGTTATTGCATGTCTGTCCTTATTACTAACAACAAGCCGAGTCATTGCATGTGTGTTCTTTTCAGATACCACATATGGATCCACCAGTGTCATTGCATGTGTGTTCTTTTCACAATCCACATATGGTTCCACCAGTGTCATTGCATGTGTGTTCTTTTTACTAACAACAACTGGAGTCATTTCATGACTGTTCTTTTCACATACCACATATGGATCCACCAGTGTCATTGAAATGTGTGTTCTTTTTACTAACAACAACTAGAGTCATTTCATGTGTGTTCTTTTCACATACCACATATGGATCCACTAGTGTCATTGACATGTGTGTTCTCTTCAGAGACCACACATGGATCCACCAGTTTCATTGCATGTGTGTTCTTTTTACTAACAACAACCAGAGTCATTGCATGTGTGTTCTTTTCACATACCACATATGGATCCACCAGTGTCATTGCATATGTGTTCTTTTCACAATCCACCTATGAATCCACCAGAGTCATTGCATCTGTGCTTTTTTACTAACAACAACCACAGTCATTGCATGTGTGCTCTTTTCAGATACCACACATGGATCCACTAGTGTCATTGCATGCGTGTTCTTTTTACTAACAACAACCAGAGTCATTGAAACGTGTGTTCTTTTCACATACCACATATGGATCCACTAGTGTCATTGCATGTGCGTTCTTTTCACAATCCACCTATGGAACCACCAGTGTCATTGCATGTGTGCTCTTTTTACTAACAACAACTAGAGTCATTGCATGTGTGTTCTCTTCAGAGTCCACACATGGATCCACCAGTGTCATGGAAATGTGTGTTCTCTTCAGAGACCGCACATGGATCCACTAGTGTTATTGCATGTGTGTTCTTGTTACTAACAACAACCAGAGTCATTGCATGTGTGTTCTTTTCACATACCACATATGGATCCACCAATGTCATTGCATGTGTGTTGTTTTCACCATCCACCTATGGATCCACCAGTGTCATTGCATGTGTGCTCTTTTTGCTAACAACAACTAGAGTCATTGCATGTGTGTTCTCTTTAGAGACCACACATGGATCCACCAGTGTCATTGCATGTGTGTCCTTTTTACTAACAACAACCAGAGTCATTGAAATGTGTGTTCTTTTCACATACCACATATGGATCCACTAGTGTCATTGCATGTGTGTTCTGTTCACAATCCACCTATGGATCCACCAGTGTCATTGCATGTGTGCTCTTTTTACTAACAACAACCAGAGTCATTGCATGTGTGTTCTCTTCAGAGACCACACATGGATCCACTAGTGTCATTGCATGTGTGTTCTTTTTTACTAACAACAACCAGAGTCATTGAAATGTGTGTTCTCTTCAGAGACCGCACATGCATCTACCAGTGTCATTGCATGTGTGTTCTTTTTACTAACAACAACCAGAGTCATTGCATGTGTGTTCTTTTCACATACGACACATGGATCCAGCAGTGTCATTGCATGTGTGTTCTTTTCACAATCCACCTATGGATCCACCAGTGTCATTGCATGTGTGGTTTTTTACTAACAATAACCAGAGTCATTGCATGTGTTCTCTTTTCAGAGACCACACATGGATCCACCAGTGTCATTGCATGTGTGTTCTTTTTACTAACAACAACCAGTCATTGAAACTTGTGTTCTTTTCACATACCACATATGGATCCACCAGTGTCATTGCATGTGTGTTCTTTTCACAATCCACCTATGGATCCACCAGTGTTATTGCATGTGTCCTCTTTTTACTAACAACAACTAGAGTCATTGCATGTGTGTTCTCTTAAGAGCCCACACATGGATCCACCAGTGTCATTGCATGTGTGTTCTTATTACTAACAACAACCAGAGTCATTGAAATGTGTGTTCTTTTCACATACCACACATGGGTCCACTAGTGTCATTGCATGTGTGTTCTTTTCACAATCCACCTATGGATCCACTAGTGTCATTGCATGTGTGCTCTTTTTAATAAGATCTACCAGAGTCATTGCATGTGTGTTCTCTTTAGAGACCACACATGGATCCACCAGTGTCATTGCACGTGTGTTCTTTTTACCAACAACAACCAGAGTCATTGAAATGTGTGTTCTCTTCAGAGACCACACATGGATCCACCAATGTCATTGCATGTGTGTTCTTTTTACTAACAACAACCAGAGTCATTGCATGTGTATTATTTTCACATACCACATATGGATCCACCAGTGTCATTGAAATGTGTGTTCTTTTTACTAACAACAACTGGAGTCATTTCATGTGTGTTCTTTTCACATACCACATATGGATCCACCAATGTCATTGAAATGTGTGTTCTCTTTAGAGACCACATATGGATCCACCAGTGTCATTGCATGTGTGTTCTTTTTACTAACAACAACCAGAGTCATTGCATGTGTGTTCTTTTACAGATCGACATATGGATCCACCAGTGTCATTGCATGTGTGTTCTTTTCACAATCCACCTATGGATCCACCAGTGTCATTGCATGTGTGGTTTTTTACTAACAATAACCAGAGTCATTGCATGTGTGCTCTTTTTAGAGACCACACATGGATCCACCAGTGTCGTTGCATGTGTGTGTTTTTACTAACAACAACCAGAGTCATTGAAACGTGTGTTCTTTTCACATACCATATATGGATCCACCAGTGTCATTGCATGTCTGTTCTTTTCACAATCCACCTATGGATCCACCAGTGTCATTGCATGTGTGCTCTTTTTACTAATAACAACCAGAGTCATTGCATGTGTGTTCTCTTCAGAGACCACACATGGATCCACCAGTGCCATTGCATGTGTGTTCTTTTTACATACCACATATGGATCCACCAGTGTTATTGCATGTGTGCTCTTTTCACAATCCACCTATGGATCCACCAGTGTCATTGCATGTGTGTTCTTTTTACTAACAACAACCAGAGTCATTGAAATGTGTGTTCTCTTCAGAGACCACACATGGATCCACCAGTGTCATTGCATGTGTGTTCTTTTTACTAACAACAACTAGAGTCATTGCATGCGTGTTGTTTTCACATACCACATATGGATCCACCAGTGTCATTGCACGTGTGTTCTTTTCACAATACACCTATGGATCCACCAGTGTCATTGGATGTTTGCTTTTTTACTAACAACAACAAGAGTCATTGCATGTGTGTTCTTTTCACATACCACATATAGATCTAGTAGTGTCATTGCATGTGTGTTCTTTTCACAATACACCTATGGATCCACCAGTGTCATTGCATGTGTGCTTTTTTACTAACAACAAGAGTCATTGCATGTGTGCTCTTTTCACAATCCACCTATGGATCCACCAGTGTCATTGCATGTGTGTTTTTTTACTAACAACAACCTGAGTCATTGCATGCGTGTTCTTTTTACTAACAACAACCAGAGTCATTGAAACGTGTGTTCTATTCACATACCACATATGGATCCACCAGTGTCATTGCATGTGTGTTCTTTTCACAATCCACCTATGGATCCACCGGTGTCATTGCATGTGTGCTCTTTTTACTAACAACAACTAGAGTCATTGCATGTGTGTTCTCTTTAGAGACCACACATGGATCCACCAGTGTCATTGAAATGTGTGTTCTCTTTAGAGACCACACATGGATCCACGAGTGTTATTGCATGTGTGTTCTTGTTACTAACAACAACCAGAGTCATTGCATGTGTGTTCTTTTCACATACCACATATGGATCCACCAGTGTCATTGCATGTGTGTTCTTTTCACAATCCACCTATGGTTCCACCAGTGTCATTGCATGTGTGTTCTTTTTACTAACAACAACTGGAGTCATTGCATTACTGTTCTTTTCACATACCACATATGGATCCACCAGTGTCATTGCATGTGTGTTCTTTTTACTAACAACAACCAGAGTCATTGAAACGTGTGTTCTTTTTACTAACAACAACCAGAGTCATTGCATGTGTGTTCTTTTTACTAACAACAACCAGAGTCATTCCATGTGTGTTCTCTTCAAAGACCACACATGGATCCACCATTGTCATTGCATGTGTGTTCTTTTTACTAACAACAACCCGAATCATTGAAATGTGTGTTCTCTTCAGAGACCACACATGGATCCACCAGTGTCATTGCATGTGTGTTATTTTTATAACAACAACCAGAGTCATTGCATGTGTGTTCTTTTCACAATCCATCTACGGATCCACCAGTGTGATTTCATGTTTGGTCTTTTCACATACCACATATGGATCCACCAGTGTCATTGACATGTGTGTTCTCTTCAAAGAAAACACATGGATCCACCAGTGTCATTGCATGTGTGTTCTTTTTACTAACAACAACTGGAGTCATTGCATGAGTGTTCTTTTCACATACCACATATGGATACAACAGTGTCATTGCATGTGTGTTCTCTTCACATACCACATATGGATCTACCAGTATCATTTCATGTGTGTTCTTCTCACATACCACATATGGATCCACCAGTGTCATTGAAATGTGTGTTCTCTTCAGAGACCACACATGGATCCACCAGTATCATTGCATGTGTGTTCTTTTTACTAACAACAAACAGATTCATTGCATGTGTGTTCTTTTCACATACCACATATGGATCCACCAGTGTCATTGCATGTGTGTTCTTTTTACTAACAACAACTGGAGTCATTTCATGTGTGTTCTTTTCACATACCACATATGGATCCACTAGTGTCATTTCATGTGTGCTCTTTTCACATACCACATATGGATCCACCAGTGTCATTGCATGTGTGTTCTTTTCACAATCCACCTATGGTTCCACTAGTTTCATTGCATGTGTGTTCTTTTTACTAACAACAACTGGAGTCATTGCATGACTGTTCTTTTCACCTACCACATATGGATCCACTAGTGTCATTAAAATGTGCGTTCTCTTCAGAGACCACACATGGATCCACCAGTGTCATTACATGTGTGTTCTTTTTACTAACAACAACTAGAGTCATTGCATGTGTGTTCTTTTCACATACCACATATGGATCCACCACTGTCATTGCATGTGTGCCCTTTTCACAATCCACCTATGGATCCACCAGTGTTATTGCATGTGTGTTCTTTTTACTAACAACCAGAGTCATTGCATGTGTGTTCTCTTCGGAGACCACACATGGATCCACCAGTGTCATTGAAATGTGTGTTCTCTTCAGAGACCACACATGGACCCACCAGTGTCATTGCATGCGTGTTCTTTTTACTGACAACAACCAGAGTCATTGAAATGTGTGTTCATTTCACATACCACATATGGATCCACTAGTGTCATTGCATGTGTGTTCTTTTCACAATCCACCTATGGATCCACCAGTGTCATTGCATGTGTGTTCTTTTTACTAACAACAACCAGAGTCATTCCATGTGTGTTCTCTTCAAAGACCACACATGGATCCACCATTGTCATTGCATGTGTGTTCTTTTTACTAACAACAACCCGAATCATTGAAATGTGTGTTCTCTTCAGAGACCACACATGGATCCACCAGTGTCATTGCATGTGTGTTATTTTTATAACAACAACCAGAGTCATTGCATGTGTGTTCTTTTCACAATCCATCTACGGATCCACCAGTGTGATTTCATGTTTGGTCTTTTCACATACCACATATGGATCCACCAGTGTCATTGACATGTGTGTTCTCTTCAAAGAAAACACATGGATCCACCAGTGTCATTGCATGTGTGTTCTTTTTACTAACAACAACTAGAGTCATTGCATGAGTGTTCTTTTCACATACCACATATGGATACAACAGTGTCATTGCATGTGTGTTCTCTTCACATACCACATATGGATCTACCAGTATCATTTCATGTGTGTTCTTCTCACATACCACATATGGATCCACCAGTGTCATTGAAATGTGTGTTCTCTTCAGAGACCACACATGGATCCACCAGTATCATTGCATGTGTGTTCTTTTTACTAACAACAAACAGATTCATTGCATGTGTGTTCTTTTCACATACCACATATGGATCCACCAGTGTCATTGCATGTGTGTTCTTTTTACTAACAACAACTGGACTCATTTCATGTGTGTTCTTTTCACATACCACATATGGATCCACTAGTGTCATTTCATGTGTGCTCTTTTCACATACCACATATGGATCCACCAGTGTCATTGCATGTGTGTTCTTTTCACAATCCACCTATGGTTCCACTAGTTTCATTGCATGTGTGTTCTTTTTACTAACAACAACTGGAGTCATTGCATGACTGTTCTTTTCACCTACCACATATGGATCCACGTTTTTCATTAAATGTATGTTCTCTTCAGAGACATCACATGGATCCACCAGTGTCATTACATGTGTGTTCTTTTTACTAACAACAACTAGAGTCATTGCATGTGTGTTCTTTTCACATACCACATATGGATCCACCACTGTCATTGCATGTGTGCCCTTTTCACAATCCACCTATGGATCCACCAGTGTTATTGCATGTGTGTTCTTTTTACTAACAACCAGAGTCATTGCATGTGTGTTCTCTTCGGAGACCACACATGGATCCACCAGTGTCATTGAAATGTGTGTTCTCTTCAGAGACCACACATGGACCCACCAGTGTCATTGCATGCGTGTTCTTTTTACTGACAACAACCAAAGTCATTGAAATGTGTGTTCATTTCACATACCACATATGGATCCACTAGTGTCATTGCATGTGTGTTCTTTTCACAATCCACCTATGGATCCACCAGTGTCATTGCATGTGTGTTCTTTTTACTAACAACAACCAGAGTCATTCCATGTGTGTTCTCTTCAAAGACCACACATGGATCCACCATTGTCATTGCATGTGTGTTCTTTTTACTAACAACAACCCGAATCATTGAAATGTGTGTTCTCTTCAGAGACCACAAATGGATCCACCAGTGTGATTGCATGTGTGTTATTTTTATAACAACAACCAGAGTCATTGCATGTGTGTTCTTTTCACAATCCATCTACGGATCCACCAGTGTGATTGCATGTTTGGTCTTTTCACATACCACATATGGATCCACCAGTGTCATTGACATGTGTGTTCTCTTCAAAGAAAACACATGGATCCACCAGTGTCATTGCATGTGTGTTCTTTTTACTAATAACAACTGGAGTCATTGCATGAGTGTTCTTTTCACATACCACATATGGATACAACAGTGTCATTGCATGTGTGTTCTCTTCACATACCACATATGGATCCACCAGTATCATTTCATGTGTGTTCTTCTCACATACCACATATGGATCCACCAGTGTCATTGAAATGTGTGTTCTCTTCAGAGACCACACATGGATCCACCAGTATCATTGCATGTGTGTTCTTTTTACTAACAACAAACAGATTCATTGCATGTGTGTTCTTTTCACATACCACATATGGATCCACCAGTGTCATTGCATGTGTGTTCTTTTTACTAACAACAACTGGAGTCATTTCATGTGTGTTCTTTTCACATACCACATATGGATCCACTAGTGTCATTGCATGTGTGCTCTTTTCACATACCACATATGGATCCACCAGTGTCATTGCATGTGTGTTCTTTTCACAATCCACCTATGGTTCCACTAGTTTCATTGCATGTGTGTTCTTTTTACTAACAACAACTGGAGTCATTGCATGACTGTTCTTTTCACCTACCACATATGGATCCACTAGTGTCATTAAAATGTGCGTTCTCTTCAGAGACCACACATGGATCCACCAGTGTCATTACATGTGTGTTCTTTTTACTAACAACAACTAGAGTCATTGCATGTGTGTTCTTTTCACATACCACATATGGATCCACCACTGTCATTGCATGTGTGCCCTTTTCACAATCCACCTATGGATCCACCAGTGTTATTGCATGTGTGTTCTTTTTACTAACAACCAGAGTCATTGCATGTGTGTTGTAGCATCCCAATTGTCTAACAATTGCAATGCTACTAGCCTAGTCTATATAGATGCTACCTTCCTATATATAATTGTTGCATCATCATTGTATCATGCTCATGTCATCATGCCTCCTTGCATTTGAGCATCATATCAAACCCTTTTCCATTTGGTTCTTATCTCATATGCATTATTAATTGTATTTGCCTCTTGATATTGTATTTGGTTCTTGATATATTGTGTAATGCCCAAGTTGGGTTGGGGGCATATCTCTTATTAACTCCACCACCTTTTCTCTGTCACCACCTTATAATTCCACCATCCAACTAAATATGAGCTTGGCTTTATTTGAGTTTATCTCTAGCTCATGTGGGTTGGGATGGATCCAATTCTTTTACCACATGCTCTCATCTTAGTGTCATGTAGTTTTCACATTATTGATACATGAGAGCCACATGGCCACCTTTGCATGCCTTGTGGGTGGAACCTTTTTCCTAGCTTCCATATGTGTGTTTTTGGGGTTATCATCATGTTGGGATATTTTGTGGGCTTATTAAATACCTAGTGGCATATACACACTAGCAAGTCCCAAATATAATCCAATGTGATCATCTCCATATCCTCCACTTGGAATTCTTTCTAAATTCCTTTGCTTGGGCCTTACTCCAACTTTGGGTTGCATAATAAGAATGCCATGAAATAATATTGTCTTCACAAGTATCAACATGGCATTAAATTATGCATGGCCCATGCAAGTACCACCTTTTTGCTTGTCATTTGGATTCTATTGGATTTTTGAGTGAATTTAAACCACATCTCTCTCTCTCTCCTCTAGCTTGATCTTGTTTGATCTTGCTTAAGACCATCATCACCATACCCATCCTTACCATCACCACCTTTCCTTCTCTTCTCTCTTTTGGCCTAGCTTGGTTTGATCTTGTTCATGCTTGGGCTCGGCAAAGGAGTGCCACCACCTCATCTTTCCCCTCTCTCTCTAAACCCTAAGCTACCCCCATCTAACCTACCCCCCTTTCTAAGCAAAACCCTAAGCTACCCTTCACCTCTCTTGGCCTCCCTCCTCTCTCACCTAGCTGGCCCCACCATGCCACCCAGCTACCCCCCCCTCCACCACACAAGCCCTGGCCGAGGCTCCCTCTAACCCTACCCGAGCCACACCCCTCTCCCTCCTACCCTAGCTCCCACCCTAGCACCTACCCGAAGCTACCCCTCTCTTCCTCTCTCTCTGCCTGCGTGCCCCACCAGCCGAGCCACCCAGCTGCCGCCCCTTGGCCTCAACCGTCCCCACCTGGAGGCCCCTTGCCCTGGTCCTGCCCTGCCTAGCACGTGAGCAAGGAGAGGAAAGGTGGCCGAGCCACCTTTTCCTCTACCTGCTCCCCACGGCACCCCACCTCCCTATCCCGTCCCTATCCACCTCTCTGCCTCGCCAGCTACCCCAGATCTACCCCGAGGACACCCTGCTCCCTCCCCTCTCTTCTCCACCACCGTCTGCACCCGAGCGCCGGCCACCGTCGGTCCCCTCCGTTCTCTACCAGTCGAACGGTGGCGAGAGCTCTAGGTGTCGAGGAAGAACGAGGAGACGCCTAGGAGGCCGCCTGCCCGCCGAGGAGGAGGAGGAGACCTGCGCGGCAGACTCATGAGGCCGACACGAAACCCTAGCCGTCCGTCTGCGTCATCGCTGTCTCCTGCGCCCAGGCCGATCCGACCACGTCAAGCAACTCTCGGTGAGCAGCCCCACCTCCTGGACAACCCCCTCGCCCGATCTCGCCTTAGCCTCGCTGGACCGGCCGTCGAACGCCCTCCGGCCTTGGCTGCTGTCTGCGGCCTCCCACACCACGCCAGCCTTTTCTAGCTGCGTAGCCCTCTCATGCCAGCACCCGCAGCCATCAGCGGCGGTCGAGCCTTCGCGAGCCCCAGTCCAGGTTCGATCCCACCTCGGCCACAGACCGATCGGTTGCCGGACGCCGAGAAGAGAAACAAGACGGCCCCTTTTGCGCATACCTCCGTTTCTTTTTCGCTCAACCCATGGTCCATCTAGTCCCACCGTCGACCACCCAAGCAATCTTGTAAAGCCCCCAACTCTTCAGCTCTCAACCCGCGCTCCCGGGATCTCCCACGTGTCGCGGGCAGTGCTGCTTGCCGGCCCTCGAGGTCGCCACAGCCCCACCCACCCATTGCTAAGGCTAGGAAGACCCAGGTGTAAAAGCGTTTTCTGCAGGTGTGCTGCTGAGTCAGCCAGGCCCACCTGTCATTGTCGGTAGCTAGAACTCTCGAGTATAAAAAGTCTCGTCTGCATTTTCATTTAAATTCAAATCCTTTTAAAATTAATTCAAATTCAAATATTAAATCTGTTTTGAAATAACTTTTCAAATATTAATCCAAATTTAACAAATAATATATGTTTTCAAATCAGAAAAATATGAGGAATTCAAATATGCCACTCAAAATATATTTTGAACATTTAAAATTCCAAGTTTATTTAAATTACAATAAAATGCCCTTTTCCTTAATAAATTAATAACTTTTGTTTTATAAGTCCAAATTTAGCAAATGATATGTCTAAAATGACTAGCTCGACGAGACCTTTCTATTTATGCATCCCATGGTTTGATTTGAAGCATGCATCATATAAATATATGGTATACAGCAACTAATATGAGTACAAAATGAGGTCAAAACTCAATAATATGATTTAATCTTGTACTCCACACCTCACCCATGCCATGCTACTTTATTGCCATGCAAATTGTGCATCATTCATCATGGCATGATTGTTTGCTTGATGCATTTAATTCATATGCTTGCGCACTTTATTTATGTTGGCCCTTGTTTGTTTGGTTCTTCTCGAATAGGCTTTGAGGGATATATCAAGAGAACCAGGAGCACTACCCAGATCCTTCTCTTGCTTCAACTGAGCTGCCAGGCAAGCACTACCACATGCTTGCATACATACAGTACCTATTGCCTCTATCTTATTCTTGCATCATTGAGTCGCGATTGCATTAAATTGAATCCCAAGTATTGCATAGCCTTTACTTTTGAACCCCACCGAAGCTTGTTCCTCCATCCCATGAGCCATTACTACGAGTTGTTGATCCATGCAGTCAGAGAACAGCATGTGTAGGGTATGTGAGTGTCTGATGGATAACAAGGTACCTATACAACTTAACCTGAGTAGTAATGGGATAACTAATGAAAGTGGCATCGGTGAGCCATATTCGCTATTTGGTTTTTCAGGCTCACTTGTGTCCCGTAAGACCCCGAGTACTTGATTCCTGTTCCAAGAATATTCGCGCTA